>JAKUCM010001248.1:0-96804 GCA_023374145.1 Lepidium sativum | reverse complement strand
ACCATTCCCGGATCTCATTTGAAATAAGGAATCAGTACATTCCGTGAACAAGATTACGCTATGTTTGCAGTTTTGATTTTGAGCTTGGTCTAGTTAATCATAAACTTGTTCACCTTGGACTCTACAGTAATGCTTCAGCTAGATTGAGCTGTCTGATTCATGAACTTATTCACCTCAGACTGTACAGTTATGCTTTAAAGTTATGGCCAGTCCGTATTACAACAAGAAGTTTTTGGTGAAACTTGCAGGATATTCAAGTGACACTAAGGGAAGAGATCAAAAGCGCATGCGAATACCGTCCCTTTGAGAAATGTGATTACAACTCGAGAATAACAAATGAGATCTGCTTACAGAAGCTTGAATATGTTCTCAAGCAGCTTGATGGTCTGAAACAAACCGCTGATCATTATCCTTCTTCTGATTGAGCTTACTTACAAAAAAACTTTTTGCATACTTTCTCATCAAGTTTGTAGATTTTGCAATTGTGAATTTGTGGTATAGATGAGTTGTAGGGTAGTAGCCCATTAAACTAGGTCATGTTATTGCGTTTAAGTCGCTTGTGGCACAAGTAAAACATTCTTTGCCTACTATATTCATTTTGCAAACATTAGGTGAATTCCGTTAGAACATTCACTTGCAATGAATCTGTTCCAAAATACCCAATACTTTAGATTTGTCAGCCAATTTTGTGGCCTTCTAAAATGTGTTATCATTATAGCAAGAAAAAGTGGGAATTTGTGCTGTATCGATCAAAATTAGGAGCCAAGGAAAAACAAAATTATGTATTTTCACAATCTGAAATTATGGTAAAACCAAACCGGTTAAAAGGTTTATAAGAACCAAGTTGACGGTTACGTTGTTTCGTGCTCTGTTTTAATTTCAGAGACGTGTCGATTACAGAGAGAAGAACCCAAATCTCTTACTAGAGTGAGAAAACTAGGGTTTTAGTGTTGAAAATTAGATGACGAACTAAAGATCTAAGGAAACGCAGAGAGTACATTAATCAGGAAAATCCAAAATTTCTTCCGATTCTCTCTTGGCTCTCTGAAAATGAGATCTCAATCGTCGTCACCAATCTCTGAAACAGACACCACCGACGATATGCATGAAGCACTACTCACGAAGCGAGGTTGTTGTTTCCTTATGCCATGCCTCGCTTCATCTCAGCCGTTGACTCGTGGCGGATCTATGTCGTGGCAACGGCTAGGTTTGTTAACTTTTCCTAAGTCTATTGTAAAAGTCTTCAACATGTACCACACTTCAACTGAAAGTCTACCATACTAGATGCTTAACCTACAAATGGACTACTTCGAATACTCCACCATGATACCTTGTTAAGTCTACCAAAGTCTACCATGAAGAACTATAAAGTCTACCCACATTACAACTGATAGCCTATTATGCTGAGAAATTTCATCCTCAAATCTATACTTCTAAGTCAACCATGATGGGTTTGTTAACTATTCCTAAGTCTACTAGGAAGTCTTTAATGTCTACCACATTTCAACTCATAGTCTATTAAGCTTAGAAAATTTATCCTCAAATTAATACTTTATGTCTACCATGATGGGTTTGTTAACTCTCCCTAAGTCTATTATGAAGGTCTTTAACATCTATCACACTTCAGCTCATAGTTTACTATACCAAACATTTCACCTTCAAACAGACTACTTCGTATACTTTACCATGGTACCTTATCATGTCTCCCAATGTCTACCATGCAGAGCTATACAATCCACCAAAGTGTAACTGATAGTCTATTACGCTAAGAAATTTCATCCTCAAATAACCACTTTTAAGTCTACCATGTTGGGTTCGTTAAATTCTCCTTAGTCTACCATAAAGGTCGTCAAAGCCTACTACAAATGAAAAATAAATCTACAATGCAAGATATTTCACCTACATATGGACTACAGGAAACTCTACCAAGATAGCGTGTCAAGTCTACCAAAGTCTACCATGAAAATTTTTAAAGTCTACAGCATAACAAACGACAGTCAACTAAACCTCAAATTTCATCCTTAAATAGATACTCTAAAGACTACCATGCATGGATTGCAAACTCTACCAATGTCTACTATGAATGACATTCAAGTCTACTACACATCAAACCAAAGTTTACCACAATAGAAATTTTCTCCCATATTTCAGTACTACAATCTCTACCAAACTAAGCTTGTAAACCATATCAAACTCTACCATGAAAGACTTGAAAGTCTACCACACATCATTGGTAGACTTTATAATGTGCATTATGCTGATATAGCTGTTTTCATTGATGGCATTTTTGTTATTACTTTTTTTTCTTCAAAGAAAAGAAGAGTAATCTTGTACTTTAATATATTTGGACACTATTTCAGTAATTATCAAATAACACACACCATATTAATAATTACATATATTTCACACACCATATTATTAAATCACCCTTATTTTTTTTATAATTATAAAAAAAGATATTTATTTACAGTATTTTATGTTTGGATTGTGAATACCAATGAGTAATTTTGAGATCCAACATTTTATAATAAGATAATGTATGAGTTAAATATTGGTGATTATTTTTATTTTATAATCGTAAGTAAAAATAAGTATTTGAAATCTTTTTTTTGTTATGATTGTAAATAAAGATAAATATTTTGTAGTAAACATAAATATTTTGAGAAAAATATGTTTTCAAATATACAAAATACTACAAAATCTATGATTGTTAGATTTTACACGTGGAAGAATCATGTTAATGAGTAACTTTGAAATCCAATTTTATATATAAGATGAGTAACATTAAGATCCAAGTATATAATAAAATATGAAATAAATATTTGTGATTTTTATTTATTTTATAATTGTAGATAAAGTTAATTATTTACAATCTTTTTTATGTTAGAATTTTAAATAGAGATAAATATTTTGTGGCAAATATAAATATTTAGAGGAAAACATATTTTAAAATATATAAAAATACTTTCAGTTTTGGATTTAGATTTGACACGTGAAAAATTTATGTTTGTGGTTAACTTTGAGATCCAACATTATAGAATAAGCTATGCGATAAATATATCATGGTAAATATAAATATTTAAGAAAAAATATATTTAATATATATATACATATACTGCAAATTTAGGATAGTTAGATTTGACACGTGAAAAATCCTCATTATAAGTAATTTTGAGATCTAAGTTTATATAATAAGATTAGTATTGTGAATAAAGATAAATCATGAGTTATCTATTGAGATTGATTCAGCTTTAGTACCCTTAGCTCTTTTTTTTTTTGTTTTTCCGCCATTATTGAGTGGTACCCTTATTTTATTGTGTACACTTCATATGGTTGATCGAGTGTTTGTCTAGTGCCTTATTATTACTTAGTTTGGTTGTGATGCAAGAGTGAAATCACTCTGTTTTAGGATTACTCGATGACCAAGAGATTCCAAGCTTTGTCTTGCGGACGGTGAAATGAATGTAGTGATTAAAGTGAATAGAGTGTTAATTGAATTTACAACAACCTCACAACTTATATAACTTTAAACCACATGTTACTTGACTCACAAATCACACAAGAATGTTTTACATGCACCTAGGTTTGTCAACATGTTTTGTCATACTCTCTCAATCAAATTTTTTTGTCAACATTAATGTTTTACATGCACCTTAAGAAAGTAAGTTAGTTACACTTGGTTGTGCGAGTTGATATTGTTTTAAAGCATGGTGATAAGTCAGGTGGTTTCTCCTTCATCAAAATCAAATTTAATCAGTTTTCCTTGATCACTCGGTTTTTTATGTCACAATGACTGAAATCAATGGTCGCTGATGAATAGTCATTATAAAATACTTATTTATAAGTTTCACAAAAAAAAACCTAAATCAAATTTAGAAGATTATAATCTACAATTTATAAAATGAGGTATTTTAAGTAGAAAATTTTGACATTGAGTTGTAGATTGACATAGTTAACCTTTAGTGTACTAAAAATAAAATAAAAATGATGTGAAAGGTAATATTTAGAAGATAACTCAAAAATTTACCCAAAACATATTTTTAAGTCAAAAAAATTTAAAATTTAAAATTTATAAATCCCCTAAAATAAACAAAACTTTTATCATGGAGGTCATTTTCTTACTGTATTGGTTTACATTTTACCATGAAACAATAATAATATATAACAAAACAGTGAACTATTGGGCTTTTTAATCGAAGACGGACCTAAATTGTTAGGTTAGAGCATCCACATCAAGGGTCTGGGAAAAAGGGATTCTTAGGGAGAAAAAAAATACAAAAATAAATTAAAAAACACGGAGCCAACAAATGTGAGAACCAACAAGCACATACAAAACCATGTTTTTTAATTTTTTTTTGTATTTTTTGTATTTTTTTTCCCTAAGAACCCCTTTTTTTTGGGTAAATTTTTTTCTTTTCGGCCCATAGATCATCATCCCAATACACATAGGTTTCTAACTTCTTCTAGCGATTTTGGGACTTATACACTTATAACACTTTGGTTCTTTTCTTCTTTTCCTTTCATAACACTTGGAACCTCTCCTCATTTGCTTCCCAAAAACATTTAATAGACTCTCAAACTCTTATAGTTTCCCCCTTTCTCTCTTTGACTCTTTCACTCAAACCGTTTCCATCTCCATTTGTTCTTTTTCATTCATTTTCTTTCTTAAACATAAGCATTCCCACATCCAACAAAAATTGAAACCACCCACCAAATCCTAATCTGGTCCAAAAATCGTGGACTAGAAACTATATAAAGCCATGGTTTTATCGGTTCTTACCTAACACTTTATGCCAAGCTAGACCGAAAAACAGACTTCACAATCACACACACAAACATGATATGGTTTCAAAGAAGGAAAACGTGCAGCATGCTGGGAGTCTACTTGGACTAATAAAGTAGCAGCATGAAAAAAAAAAAGAAGATAATCCAAGTATTCTAAGCAATTCACAAACTCTAAGTTGATGCAAAAACATGATAATAAACATTCAGGTTTAAGGTTACCACTTAAAAAGGATGAGCATCAAATCACAACAATTTCAATCAAGGCATAAGATTCATTCGAACAATTTCTAGCATTGTTCAACTTTCACTTTCAGAATAAGAATGAATGCAACCAACAATTATCAATGAGGGCCGTGATTCTAACATGTCAAACCAACATCATATATGACATTTAACCTCATAATTCTCAATGAAATAATAGACTCAATCCCAAGTGCAATGCATGACCACTCTGTTTTGTGATTTTTGAAAAAGTTTATCAACTTTTTTTTTTTACTTTTCTACGCCATACATGAATGCATGAGAAAAAATAAAAAATCTTTTTGGATTTTTATAAAACTTTATATGAATAATATGAATGCATGAGAACCAAAAATAAGAGCATAGAAATCATGATTAAATGTCTTCTAGAACCCTCCCCCAAACTTAAATCACACAGTCCCTTTTGTTGATAAAAGCATGAAAAAAGATCCTATATAAACAAAAACAAAATATGCAATGTTATGTACAAGACGAGTGTAGTATTTATACCTCAACGGAATAAAGAGCATCTGGGAAGATCCAAATCCATGCCATCATCATCTTGAGTTTGGTGCTTGGTAGGAGTGTTGTAATGGTAGGATGTTGAATCCATATGATAAAGGAAGTTATGCCCCAACTGTGCTATGAAGTGCAGCGAAGTTGAACCTTGCAGATCAAGGAAACTAAGCTCTGGCTGCTGCGTGAAGTACTGAGACTGCACCTTTGGTTCTGCAGGCAGTGGTTCGATGTTCTGAGTTTGTTCAAAACTCTGCTCTAGGTTAAGCTCATGGTTTCGCTTAGCCCTGTAATTATAGAACGCTCTACGAGATTCAGCCTGTCTTTCAAGCTCCACAATCGAGTTCAGGGCAAAGGTAAGGAATTGTGGCGTCATGTCCCATTGCTAAGGCTGAGGCGTGGGCCTATGGTCATATGACGATGCCATGTGTGGTTGCACTGAAGTCGAACGCCTCTTGGTTTGCCTTGATAGAGGCTTATCGTCTGAGTGGTGTAGAAGTTGGTTCTCTAACTTTCAGACGTGTGGGTTCGCGCCTTCTTCAAGAGTTGTGGCCAATCGAAAGACAACTAAGTTTATCCATCAGCATGTTCAACGTTTTGACATTACACCTGCCAAATCTCGAGAGAAGACCAATGTGTTTGTGTTTCATTTTCAACCCCTTTGGCATTTTTGGGTCCACATAGTCATCAAAATAGTAACATTCAGGCTCGCCAAGACGCCTCTCTGAAACTTCTGGTGCATTTTCCTTGCGGTTTGCTTAAGGTCAACTTTTAGTGAGGAGATGTTCTGGAGTAAGAACACTATGTTGGACTCGGGTGGTATTTGTGTGTACAGTGGATTCGGGAGCTGAATGAAGGTTTTTGTGCTTGCATCTGGTTTTGTAAACTGGTACATCCATAACCTTCTTCATGCTGCTTTCTTCAAAATTTTATGGTGCAGGAGAAACGTTGTGTCAATGTACGCTGGAGGTATCAAGTCTTTTGATATGATGGTCACATTGCACACCTCCAGTATCCTCGTTATAATTCCTCCTATGTAAATATAAGCATTGTCTTTGCTTTGTAGCTGGCTCGCCTAAGTATTGTACTTGACCAATTGCTTCATTATTGTTTTCGTAAACTCGTTGTTGTTCCGGTTTCCCAAAATTTTCATCCCATGGTTGCAGCTGTTGAGAGTGCTTAACAGTGCTTCATTAATCATTTTAAACTTTGGCCGCTTAATGTTTCCAGACTTGTGCCAGGTGAAGCATGTAATAGCAATCACTTTATGAAAATGCCGAATTTTTGGGTTTCTGATCTCTGTACTCTTACTGCGGGAAGCACTGCAATCTTCAGGGGTTCCTATCACTTTCCACAAGAAGTTCCACTCTTCACACTCGAAGTCGGTGTCATTTCCATCTGGTTTCCGAAGGTCAAAAAGCTAGTCGAACTGAGACGCCGAGAATAAATATTTTTTGCCATTCACCACAAAAGTAAGAACCCAAATCCATCTATTTCGCGCAATCTTTCTTCATTATCAAGATACATCTGAAGCTCAACGGAGGCGAGAAATTGTATGGTTTTAGCGGGGTAGGTGTCACGTGCATATGAGACGAATTGTGTGAGACCAACATTTCACATAATTTGATCCATGTTTCTTGCTATTCCAAACTGCACCATTGTTTCCCGGTGAAGGTATCTCGTTCCCTTCACGTTAACTTGCTTAAGGTCTTTTAGCGCTTGCTTGAAGCTAATGTTTAGCAACAGATTCTCGTCATCCCAATCATCAGGTCCATCATCATTCTCACTCGAGTCACTCTGAATGTCTTATACTGCTTCTTCTCGTTCTAGGTCTGTCATGACCTCTTTCCAGCGTGGCTCGAGTGGCGTCCCTATTGTTCAAGTGGAGCGTGTCACGATCAGCTCTGCTTGATGTCGTCTTGAATAGCGCCTGTATAGAAAGGAGTCGATGTAATGAAAGAGAGATAATATTCATTTCTTATCTTCATCTCTTTTTTTACTCCCACTCTTGCATCAAGTTAGCTCATTATCCACCAGATTTTTAGACTTCTCCACTTTCTCTTCTCAGCTTAATATCAACTCAAGTTGATCATATCCCTGAAATTTAAAATCAAAAATCAAAGAAACACAATAATGAAATCATAAGTACTTAATTAAAATATATACAAAGGATATCATGGGATTGCCTCCCAAGTATGATTGTTTTGCATCTTGAGGTTGACTGCTCACATTCATCAGAGATTAGGTGGCTCATCGAGAAGAACCAAATTTCCCTCTAGTTTAGTTTCGTCAGCCAAGTATGATTTGTATGTCTAACCACTCATAGTGAAATCTTCACCGTCCTTGTTGATTAGAGGTACAACTCAATATGGTAGAATTTCTCTGACTCGGAATGGACCAGAATATCTTGAAATCAGCTTTCCAGGAAATATCCTAAGCCCCAAGTTGAATAGCAGCACCTGATCACCAACTATGATCCTCTTCAGTGCAATCCTCTTGTCATGAAAGACTTTAGTCATCTCCTTGTAAACATTTGAAATCCCACAGGCTTCAAGTTTGATTTCTTCCAACTCATGTAGACCCATAAGTTTGTTCTCCTAAGCAGTTTTAAGATTAAAATTTAAAAATTTGGTCGCTCACAATGCTTTGTACTCAATATCAACCGACAAATGCCATGATTTCTCATACAACAATTAAAACATGTTGGCTCCTATTGATAATTTCGCATAACTGCAATGACATAAATAAAATAAAGTTGCAGAATGAAATTTGCAAAATAAAAACTTGCAAAATGAGATATTACATAATGAAAAATTTTAAATAAAATGATGATTGGATAGCTTTTTTGAATAACATAATATAATTTAATATTATTAATATATAACTATTAGTTTATAAATAGATTTTCAACAAATTATAAATATTTTTTATATCTATAAAATTAATAATTTAATATATATATAATACTTGAGAAGATTTTTCTAAATATTTAAGAAATATAAAACATTGGTTACATGTATATTTGCTAAATACTATAAAAATAGTTAAATTAACTACTAGTTGGGTGTATAGTAATTATATGTTAAGTATTGTTTGAATTCATATGTGCAGTTAACTATAGTTAGGGAAATGTAGATTACTTATTTAAAAAGAAAAAATATATCAAACTATTTTAAAAATAGGTAAACATTATTTATCTTATTTTTTAAGACAAATAAGTAACAAAAACTTGATTTTTTGCCTAATAAAATTTTCTTTTATAAATTTTTAAGCAAAAATAAAACTTGCAGAATTGCACTAGAAAACGTCATTGACAAAATTTTGACATATTGACATTAAATTACGTTATTAGATGATTATATAATTACCAATAGAAGCTATTATTTACTTAATTTTCTGATTTGACTAAGCAGTGAAAGATATCAAAAAATAATTTTGAAAAATTGACCGTTAAATTTTCTTGTCACAAAATTGGAATACACATTTAATCTATTTTGTGACAGTTTTGTTCTTCTAATTTACATTAAATTGTTAGGTTTGGTGAGTGTTAAGATGGATTTGGGGGTAGTGAAGTTTCTTGATTAGAGTGGGAAGCCCTAATTACTTGTATACCAAGCTACTATAAACAGTGCAAACAACATTTACGCAAAACCCTTACTAAAAAGCCATTGTATTACATCAAGATTATGATATATACATCAAGTAGTATCTACGATAAAACAAATGGTTGACTATGCAGATTCAACCAGAGAAACTTAGCTTTAAACCTACCAAAAACATAAGCACGAGATATTTACATACACATTGCTTTGGTTCTACTATCCCTAAGATTAATAGCAGCTGCATTGGGATCTAGTTCAAGCAGTGTTTTCTCTCTTTTTTAAGAACATGAAGATTCACACTTGAACTTTGAACAGAAGTCGGGTTAAATCATAAGCTTCGCGATGAGGTACCCTGGGAGGTTGATTTCAAGACTATAATCTGCCACGGGCTCAAGTATAGCTCTCAGTTTTCCAGCCTTTTTATCTTTAGCCTAAGGAAGAACACATATATTGATTATCTCTAAATCAGTGACTAATCAACTATGAGATATGGAGAGTGAACAAAATAGTTATTAAACCTGGGACGATTCAGCCGATCCCATATCCATGACAGAGCGTCTTAAATTGATTATCTCTTTCCTTTGAAGATGTGAGGGTGAGAACTCTTCATCTTCATTGAGCTTGATGAGTTCCTAAAAATCTCTGCAAAAGATAAAGAGTTGACCTTACTTCTTAAGCCTTGGAATATATCAGAAATATATAGGAAAAATGTTTGTATAGATCTGATGGCTACAAAACTAACCTCGGATTTCAGAGTTGAAACTAAGAGAGTAAGTTTTGTTGTGTGTGATGATAGATGTTTTGTAAAACCAATAATCTCGAACCAAGTTTAAGAGATATACAAGTGATGTAAACGATAAGAACAAACGGAAAAATAACCATAAACCCAGATCTGAGACCGTAGTCTCATTACCTTAACATAATAAACATCTACACTGTACTCGATTGAATGTGTTTGAGAGTCCTAAGATAGAATTGTGTGAGACCATCAATGATATACCAAAACACGGAATCTATGAACCTATTGTGTCTCCTGTACACTCTCGGACTAAGACTAAAAACGTAGGAGAATTGTTTGTGTTTTTCGTGTTGAAAACTGTATGTCAAGAATGAGAAGAAGAGCTCGACTTACATGATAAAATGATAAAGAGACTTGTTTTCCAAGAGACTTGCTTACCAAGAGATTTAGATGCTTCATGTTCAAGAGACTTTCTCTCCAAAAGGCCTTAGCCCAATCCATCTCTCATTCACTTATGACCGACTTAATGTTCATTAAGCCATTAGGCTTCAATGAGCAAAAAACGTTGGCCCAACAGTCTGTTGAAGAAGTGATGGAGATGGTGGAGCTCAAACCACTTAGAAACTCTATAGTTGGTGTTCCTGGGGTAGATGGTCTTCAATATTTTTGCCCAAGACTGCAAATTTTTTATCTTATAGTCCAGTTCATCGCTTAGCATCACTCTTTCAGCTAGGACCCTCTTGGATATTGCTAAGTGACTTCTGCTGCATCTTCTTTGTTACTAAATACCTTGTGCATAAGCTCTTTGAATACACTGCTACATCACAAGACTAAAGCCTTTTCTTCCTCTGTTGTAGATTAACCGATTTGTTCACTTCTTTTTCCCTTTTGCTTTACTCTTAAGAATGATTCAAATGTAAAATTACATTGTAAATGCCATTTGTTATGGAATACTACTTAATATATGCCACAAATTACATCCATTAGTTTAATAAGAGAAACACCGAATGATAGGGGTTACATATTACACCAACTGATAGGTGTCAAAAGCAGTTTTTCAATAGATCACCAGAAAATATCAAAGGTAAAGTTAATGACATTGATAAGCATCCTAAACAAAAGCATTAAAAGCTGCATCTAACTTTCCTTAGATGCCTCTGCAAGAACAGCTGAAAATTTAAACTTCCTGATTTTCAGTTTCCCTTCCCTAGCACAGATAGCATTCCATTGCTCACTTAATTTTCTTCTTGTTCCACTTTCAAGCTTCTTCAGGTTCTCAATCTGAAGCCTCTTTTGATGATCACCTAAATCATGAGCTAGTAATGTCTCAAATGCATCCCGCAGATTTGCGAACTCAGCCTCAGCATTTTCCTTTTCTTTCTCTAGTTGTTTGGCTGTTCCATCATCAGCATCATGACTTGCTTTTCCTGCAACCTCTACCTCCGTTGCTTTTTCTGCAGTCACTTCCTCTGTTGTTTTGAGTACCTCATTTTCATTTAAGGTCTGAGAATTGCCTACTTCATTTTCTTCCACCAACAACTCCTTACTACACTCATTTTGTTGTACGTTAACTGCCCCATTATCATTTAACTGCTCAGCATCTGCCCCATTAACATTGAATTGCTCAGCATCTGCCTCATTATCATTGAATTGCTCAGCATCTGCCCTATTATCAATTAATGGCTCAACATTTGAAACTTCAGTTTGCTCCTTCAGAACCTCCTCGCCACTCTCATTGTTCTGTGCCTCCTTAGTGTCCTGGTTCTCCACTGCCTCAGTTTCGTTTACGGCTTCCTCATTCTCTTTAAGCAATTCCTGAGCACTCTCAGATTCCATTTCTCCTCTCTCAGCTTTAGACTCAGTTAAGCCCTAAAAATATTTATTCAAAATGTAGTTTTGAAGATTCACATACAAACGAAACAAGTAAACGCACTAGATAAAAAACAAAGTAGAAAGATACCTTCAAGATATTGACCTCATCTTCGCTGCTCCAAATCCGATTGATAGCCGACGAAGCCAATTTCTCCTTCTTCACCTTTCTCCTCTTCTTATCCTTCTTCGACTTTTCTTCTGCTCCAGCAACATCAGAGCCGTCAACTTCAGAACTTTTAGAGGACTCCTCAACAGCTTTTCTCTTCTTTTTGACTGTCTGATCTTTCTTTAGAGGTGAACTTACTGTGTTTGTTGCACTAGTAAATGGTTCTTTTACTTGAAGTTGGGCGTTTGATTCATCAGTTTTAGGAATTTCATCAGAATCACTCCTATCTGTCTGAGGCTTTCTTTCAGCAGCATCCTCTGCACAACTACCAGCAACTTTTTGGTGATTTTCTTGACTCCCATTCTTGTCCATCTTAGCTGCTAAACTTCCTGATTCTGCTCCTGTCGAAGGATTCTGCCGAGATGTATTATATATCTCTTGATCTTGAACTTCTTCTTTAACAGCGGTTGAACTACTAGTTGCCACTCCATCAGGCCCCATGTTGCAGGCAACGAAAGACTTCCAGCAATAGGTACAATGCATAACTGCGTTAATATATATCTTCAAGAACTTGTAACAATGGCCACAGTGCTTGCAAAGCGTCCAGAATGAGATATCACTTGGAATATTATCTGCAGCATTGTTTGCAGGTGCCGAGTTGCGACTTGAGTTTACATCCGCATACTTGTTAGCAAACTTAATATGGAATCTGTATCTAAAATCATACTGAGAACGTTTCATCTGATCAGAAAGCCATTTGTTTGCTTCCCCAACCAACTTAAAAGCAGTCTCTGAACCAGCATACTTGTTCTTGTCTGGATGGAGAATCAACGCAAGCTTTCTGTATTGTTTCTTGATATGTGTGGCATCAGCATTCGGCTGAACCTGAAGGATACCATACCAATTGTCAAGCCCTTCGATTTTTTCAGTTGCAGAGATATGCACATCACAGATTGTTTCCATATGCAGTATATTTTCGAGATTGGGGAAGAGTCTTTGAGCCTTGGTAACAAATTTAAGAGCTCCAACAAAATCACCAGCCTTCACCTTTTCCTCTGCTATTTCTATTGCCTTTGCAGCATCTTCTTTGTTGCACTCCATTGTTACGATAAACCTTCACCAAATCAAACCTCCCCAGTCAGCAAAGTCTCTGAAACACAGCACAGTAAGGGAAACAATAGCTCATAGACCCTGCACAACGCAAAAACCAGCGTACTCGCATTGTTAAGATCAATCACTTCCTAATCCAGAATCTGTCACTCTTAAGGTCAGTGTAAGCAAAACTCTACTTAGTGCTTACCATTCAGAGTAAAGAAATTGTGAGATCAGTGAACAATGCAAACATCCTTCATCAGATAACTAGATCCAATTCATAAGCCTGCAAACCCCAAAACCACGTATGAGATAACTAGATCAAATTCATCAACCAAGTCCCACAATAATCGAAATCAAACCGGAACATCTTTTACATGAAAACGAAATTAATGGAATGATTCAGAACTAAATACTAAATGAAACGAAACCGTACGGACGATTGGTCTACCCTAAACACAGAGAATCAATGGAGAAACGCAGAAAAATCAAACCTTTTTTGATCCAAATACTTCATAGCTAGAGACAATACATATTCGACAATCGAAACCACAGATCAAATGTGAATACCTTTAAAGCAAGAACACAACCCAGAAAATCAAATCAATGGGGAAAGTGAAGGTAAACGTGAGAATAAAAACCCTAAGAGGAGGAGGAAGAAGATAAATGGAGGGAGAATGAGGCAAAAAAACAAGTAAAGAACTTTTTTAAACTCTTTTTATCGGACAAAAAATAAGGATCGTTAGATTTAATGAAATAAGAGCCGTTGGATTAAGCTGACGTGACGTAAATCTCCCTAATCGATGTTGTCAGTTAGGTTAGGGTATAGGGAGCATTAGCTATATGGGCTGCTTGTTGGGCTTCCTTCCAACTCTTCGTAATTTCTTAAACAATCGTTTTCTTTGTACAAACTATTTTCGTTAAATTTATAAAACTAGGATCTCAGCAAAAATTTACATTAAAAAATTTAGGTATACCCCTAGAAACTTCAATTCTAACCAGGCTAATATAATCAGAAGTCTTGTCGTTCAATAGTAAGGACGACTACATGCTTAACCAAGTCGTGTATTTGATTTTCCAACTTATAAAATCAAATCATAATTTTTTCGAAAATCTATTACACGGATATATGTCTATCTAACGATCCATTAAAATGTCTAACCATCTACTTATACCTATGTTTTTTCCTTCTATTTTCATTTAAATGAATATTTTATTTTTTCCAAAACATGGTTAATATGAGTCTTTTATTAAATAAAACAGTTTGAGGATTCAAAGCAAATATATTGGTAAACTTTTGGTTTCACAATTTTCAGTAATCTTTTAGATTAAAATTATTGTCCGTATAAAATTATTAGAATATTATATCATGGTTAGTATTATTGTCTAAGATTGTCTCCGCATTTATAGTGCAAATTTATATTTGTTGTCCTCGTGCTTACAGCACAAACTTATGCGTATTTTTATTTCAAATATAAAATAAATTTCTTCAAACTATATCAAAGTAACGTAGAGAAATTGAAGAGGAATTGAAAAAGAGGACAAAAAAAAGAAAGGAATCCACTCTGTATTTCATTATTGTGCAATCAAAGAAACTATTACAAACTATATGTGAAGAAGATGAATCTCGATTTAATAAAATAAGGGATTAAACCGGTTACATAAGAAAACTGGACCAATACTATTAATCTAATACCTTCCCTCAAAATGGCAAATATATTGATAACATTATCATCTTGCAAATGATTTCATTAAACCTGCTAGTAGACAATGGTTTAGTGAAAATGTCTGCAAGGTTATGCTCCGATTACATATGAAGGCTTTATAAAATCATCAATGATCTTCTCTCTTACCTTGTGGCAGTCCATCTCAAGGTGCTTAATTCTCTCATGGAAGACTGAATTTTTTGATATGTGTATTGCAGCCATTGAGTCACAGAATAAGGTTATCGCTTTCTGTTGAGGCATGTCTAGTTCTTCAAGAAGATTAGCAAGCCACATTACTTCCTTCAAGTAAAATCGCATGCTCGATACTCCGATTCAGCTAACTAGGGGAAATGGTTTGTTATTTCTTATACTTCCACGAAATGAGTGAAGATCCAAGTAACATACGGAAACCAGAGGTTGACCTTCGAGTGTCTTTGCAAGAGCACCAATCAGCATATGTGAAGGCCTTGAGAATCAAATCGCAATCTGTAGAATAGAAAATACTTTTTTCTATTGTTCCTTCAAGTAGCGAAGTACTTTAAAAGCAACTTGTAAGTGAGATTATTTTGGAGCTGATGTGAATTGGCAGAGTTTATGAACTGCAAATGTGATGTTTTGTCTTGATATAGTAAGATACATCATCTTGACAATGAGTCTTCTGTATGTCTTTGGTTCCAGAAGTAATGGTTCTTCACTGTCCAATGAGAGTTGTGTACTCGTCTCCATTGGTATATTTGAGGATTTTCTAGCTAATAATCATTTTTCTTCAAGCAATTCCAGAGTGTATTTCATTTGACAAATAGAAATACCTGTTGCACTTCTTACTATTTCCAATCCGAGAAAGTATCTCAATGGTCCTAAGTCTCTGACTTTAAAATGACTATGAAGAGCACTTTTCAAATGGCTAACGTCTTCTTCATTGTTGGAGGCAATGACTACACCGTCTACATAGACTAACACTGCAATGTATTTTCCATTAACATTCTTGATGAAAAGTGTGTGACCTGTGTATGATTTCTTGAACCCCAGAAACTGCAGGTATTGCTAAACTTCAGAAACCACTGTCATGAAGCATGTTTTAAGCCATACAAAGATTTGTGCAATTTCCATACTGCATTGTAAGATAATGTCTCTTCTTCTTTAGGTGTGTATCCTGGTGGTAAAGCCATATAAATTTCTTCATGCAGATCCCCATTTAGGAAAGCATTGGACACATTAAGCTAAGTCAAACTCCAACCTTTTGTCGCGGCACTCCAATCAGAGTTTCAATTGTTGTCATTTTGGTTACATGGGAAGAAGGTATCTATAAAATCCACTCCCTATTTTTGAGTAAAACCCTTAGCTACTAACCTAACTTTGTACCTTTCTAAAGTTCCATCAGCATTCAACTTAGTTTTATAAACCCATCGACATCCTATTGCTCGTTTTCCTTCAGGAAAATAGCAAATAGTCCAAGTTCAAGAGTTCTCTAATGCTATCAGTTCGTCATTCATGGCATGGATCCATTCTTCAAAATTTTTAGCTTGAGAAAAACAAGTGGGTTCGGAGAAAAGACTCACAACGCAGATGTATGTCTTGTATGCTTCTGACAGCTTGTCATACGACATGTAGTTTGCCAGTGGAAAAGGTAAGTCTGTCTCTGTAAGTCCACAATAGTAGTCATGAAGATATTCATGAGCTTTTATTTTCCTTTTGTTGAACTTATCAGGAAAGATCACCCTAGCTTCATCTTTATTGATTTGGTCTTCTGAGATTGCAGGTCAATTTGAACCTCATTTGTTGTCCTTGTCTCCTTAGAACATGAAGGTATTGGAGAATCACACTCAGAAACATCCATAGTTTCTCTGTTGGCAGTTTTAGTTGGAAACAAAACATTTATTTTATTATGTTCTTTTTGAAAAGGGAATATGTCTTCATGGAATATTACATTACGAGATATGTGTATTCCATTTGTCTCTAAATCCAGCGATTTGTACCCCTTATAACCCGCAGGATACCCTAGGAACAAATGAGGTTTGGCTCGATGATCAAACTTGTGTCTTTGCTTCAAGGATGTTGAGCTATAACAAAGACAACCAAAAACTTTTAGACTTTCTTAGCCTGGTACTTTAGATCTTAGCATTTGATATGGTGACACATTCTTGTGGATAGTGGTTGGTAGTATGTTGATCAAGAAAACTATGGTGATGACACAATCTCCCTAGTACTCAAGAGGCATGTTGCTCTGAAACATCAACAATCGTGCTATATTCAGGATGTGCTGGTGCTTCCTCTCTACTATAGAGTTCTACTCTGGTGTTTCAGGGCAGTTGTGATAGGACTCAATACATTTGGATCTAAACAAAGTTTGAAACTTTAACTCTAGTGCATCATCCGATCTTACACCTTTTACAACAACTTGATATTGGGTCTCTATCTTTGTTAGAAAATCTGGAAAAAATGGTAAAACATCACTTTTCAAACGATTAGATAAATCCAAGTAACACGAGAGTAATCATCAACAATAGTTCAAAAATAACGATATCTCTCTAGAGTGGGAACATATAAGGGTCCCCAAACATCAATATGAAGCAAGTCAAATGGATTACTGCACATGTTATTCAATGAAACAAAAGATAAACGCCTCTGTATTGCGAAGGGACATATTTCACAATGAAAACTGTCTTTATTCCTCTTATTACACCAAGCAAGTTCATCACAAAATCTACTTTAGTGTCAACATGATGTCATAATCTATTGTGCCAAAGGGAATTACTAAAAACAACATTTATTGAAAACGGAAGTTTTGAGCAGCTCCATTCTCAAAAGAAATTTTGTCAAGGATGTAGAGATTTGATATCTTCTTAGCTTGACTAATCATCAGCCCCTTGATAGGCTTCTGAATCACACAAATAATAGGATCAAATATAACACGGCAGTTTAAATCATTAGTCAACTGACTAACACTAAGCAAGCTAGTCTAAAATCTGGAATATACAGAATACCCTTCAGTACCAAATTGTCATTAATCTTAACTTCACCAATCTCCTCGATGTGAGTATCTAAACCATGCTCCACTATCGATTATTCAAGACTAACTCGAAAAGTTTACCCATGTGGTTCTTATTATTCCTACGAAGTGAATAGTGGACTTTGAGAAAGCCATACTTGGCAATGCAGTAATGGTTCCATTGGTACTTGATGTCTGTAAATCTTTACTTGATGGCAAGGCTAACTGAGAGTTGAAGTAGGCAATTACTCCTTTCATTTGATCTTTGGACAAGCCTTTTAGGATGCCTGCAGTTTCGGTTTGATCTTCTTTACAATCTGAGAGAGCAATCTGAGCAATTGTTGACTTGTTTTGATTCTGCCTTTGTTTGTGTTTGAATCCAGGTGGAAAACCGTGAATCTTGAAGCATTTTTCTACAGTATGACCTGTATATCCATAGTGACCGCAAACAGCATGTTGATTGTTTTGGGTGGACGCAACTGCATTCACTGAAGCTTCTATTGTGCTCTTTTCTACAAAATGATAAGTACATGCGCCTGGAGCTGTTATGATACTCCTTTGGTTGTGATCTTGTACACTTTTGCCAAGTTTGGTATCTCTTTTTGCATAATGATTTGGCTTCTTGCATTCAAATATGACTCATTCAACCCTGCAAGAAACTTGATCACCTTTGTACGCTCTGTCTTTACTGACATCAATTTGCAACATTGGCAGACTTTGCAAGTATTGACACACTCAGCTCCTTCAAGGTCATCCCACAGAGTATTCAGCTTGGTGTAATAGGTTGAAAAATCCATTGTCCCTTGTTGAAGAGTCCAAATTAGTTGTGTTAATTGATAGGATCTAGGCAAATTGGTAATGTGGAATCTAACCAGTAAGTCTTTCCAAATTTCTGTGGCATTCTCAAGTCGAAGAATATTACTATAAATCTGCTTATTGACAGAATTGAGAATCCAAGACTTAACCATTGAGTTACATATCGACCAAATTCTGTAGGGTGAGTAGGATATGGCCGATGAAGACTACCATCAACAAAGGCTATCTTATTCTTCACATCTAGTGCTATGTTCTTTGCTATACTCCAAGTAGTATCGTATGTTCCATCTAGAACTTCTAATATAATCGCGACTCCGGGATTATCTACACTAGTCAGATAATAGGGAAAAAATTGAATACCTTCGAAATTGAAACTTTCTCCGGTTGCAATTTGATTTTTTGAACTCGCATTACCAAAAAGATTCTTCGAGACCGTTGATGTTTGATTTTCTTCATCGATTTGATTAGTTTTGCGATCTTGTTGTACGAGTTGATATTATCAATTTTCTTGACGTCACTGGTCTTTTAACTCCTATACGAAAAACCACCATGTTTAGGTCTTGATTTCGACAGAAACTTGATTATTTGTCAAGAAAAGAAGAAGAAATTGGACTTAGTACGATGAAATTGAGCTGCCTCTTTAACAGAAAGAGTCGGATCATCTCTGCTCTGATACAATATCAAAGTAACGTAGAGAAATCGAAGAGGAATTGAAGAAGAAGAGAAAGAAAGACAGAAATCGAAACTTTGTATTTTATTATTGTGCAATCAACGAAACTGTTACAAACTATATATGAAGAAGATGAATCTCGGTTTACTCAAATAGAGGATTAAACCGGTAATATAAGAAAATCGGACTAATATTATTAATCTAATAAACTATAACAACCTAATCCACAATGTACACTTTCCACAGTCCAGAAATATCTAGTTATATAATAATTTAAATATAAGATGAATCCTAAGGTTATACCTGAAAAAATTGTTTATAATAACCATTTAACAGAATATTTAAATAACTTTTAAAAAGGTAGAACATTCTTTGTGGTATCGAATAACTGGCAAATTTTTATTATTATAACAATTGGAGCTTGCAAGTTTTTGATTTAGGAAAGGAATTATTATGTTTTCTTCTGAAAGCTAATTTGTAATTTAATCTTAATTAACTTTTATAAGGATAGTCGTATCCTTTAAACTTATTATTTATAATTGTCAAATTATTCAAACAATCTTTTTCTATTACTATAAAAAGCTTTCGAAAATAAATAACCAAAATACACCTTAGGTATATAAATGAAAAAGCCAAAAACGAATACTAAAAATACTAAAGATTAGTTGATATTTCAGTAAATAATCTAAGTATAAACAAAATGGTGTCCAAGAGAAATGATTGAGTGATAACAAGAATTTACTATCAAATACTAATTACTAGATCATATCATCAAAGTATAATAAATTATCAATCTAATTGAGAGTGTAAGTAGCATCGAGGACACAATTAACTACTCTAATCCATTTCAATCAAGGTGAATATTTTCTAGCAACCTAAATTAATCAAACATAGATTGAATTGAACATAAAAGTAAAGAGAACAAATAGCAATAATCGGAATAAAGGTAAAACAATTTAGTAAGGAATAAAGCAGTAGGTAAAACAAGCGCAAGGTGGTGAGAAAATAGATCCATGAAGAATAGGTATCACGGATCAACGTGTGTTTTAAAACAACTAGGCACTTGACAACATTCAATAAGGCATACCTCTAGGCGGTAGGTTCACAAGACATTGAATCCGCTCTTGTGGCAACCAAACTCGATTTAGCTATTAACAAACCTTATCGTCATAGGCATTTGAAAACTTAACTGACATGAAGAAACAAGTCACTTCAAGCTGACTCACACCTTAGATATTCGATCTCTCAAGCTAAGAGTGTAAATCTCTAAAATTGGTTCGGTCAGGCGTTATACCTAACACCTATCAGGTGCTAGAACGTCTAACAAGATGCTTCAGTTGATCAGGATGAAACAAGTGATGAAAGCACCAAATCAGATAAGATATAATTTTTTCTTAACCTCAAGCAACCTAGAAGACGTAAGATCCATGCTAACCTATCCCATCCTTAAGAGCCCTAGGTAAACTACTCATAAATGATAACATAAACATTCATGTGGTAGTCTGTCTATGTTGTCTGAAAATCTGATAAGATTCTGACTGCCTTTGGATTGCGTATGCATACAACATGTGAACTCAACTTGAGCAGTAGGGTCGAGTCAAATTCATAGTTGCGGTAGCACCTGAAACAAAAACAAAAGCACAGTGAATTATCAACTCGTAAGAAAATGAACTTGGTCTCACAAAATTAGTAATCCTAAAAGTAGTTAGCAGAAACCCATTTGGCAACACAGCCAATTTGATAACAACTATTTACATCAAATACATATTCCTAGATCATATCATTGCAGTACAATAAGCTATCAATCCAACTGGGAGTGTAACTAGCATTCATGACACAACTAACTATTCTAATCCAAACCAATCAGGGTGAATATTTTCTAGCAACCTAAATTAATCAAACACAAATTTAATCAAACCTAAAAGTAAACCTAGCAAATAACAGTAATGAGAATAAGGGTAAACCAATTCAGTAAAGAATAAAGGTGTAGGTGAACAATCACAAGGTTATGAGAAAATAGGTCCATGAGGAATGGGTATCATGAATCAATGTGTCCCTTAAATAGATTAGGCGCTTGACAACACTCAATAGAGCAGACCTCTAGGCAGTAGGTTCACAAGACATTGAATCAACTCTCGTGGAAAACAAACTCGATTAAGCTATCTAGAGACTTTATCGCCATAGGCGTTTGACAACTTATCCGACATGAAGAAACAACTCACTTCGAGTCGATTCACACCCCAGACATTTGATATCACGAGCTAAGAGTGTGAATCTTTGAAGTTGGTTCTGATAACAAGATATTTACCCTCGTTAGTCAAATCTATTATAATACAATATGTATCGAACAAAAAAATGGTGCTAGCACAAGGGATATGATAAACCAATCTAGTTCAAGTGCATCAATTTTCAGGGTCATGTCAAACAGAGCAAGCAGTGAAACAGAGTATGAACTTCAAAAATCAGAAAGCTAAAGCAGGGTCATGAGGAAGAAAGGTCAGTGATTTCGATCCGACTAAGGGTTCCTAAGCTTGTCTAGCAACCTATTAAGCAAGATCTAAGGCGGAGAAACACAAAAAGTGGGTAAACAAGTCATTTTCATGAACATGAGATCTCAACCTGTTGAGATCTAACCCAAAACTCTTTGGAGATTTCTGGGCAGATTGGCATGATGAAAAAATTCTCAAATCAGCCAACAAACAACCTAAACGACCAATCTCTTGGGATAAGAATGCTAGTCCTGACTGTACCTAAGCTTGGAACCCTAGAACTTCTCAGATGTAGAACTCAAGCGAATCAAATCTCATGTGATTCAGATGAAACTAGCAAGATAAAAACCCAGAATGAGACCTAGATCTAAGCAAGATAAAAACTCAGAATGAGACCTAGATCTACCTTCTTCCTCATGAGACCCTGAGGGATCTACTCACTCATGGTTATGAACATAAACCCATATATTACAATAAAGACATAGACATAAAGAGCATTAAAAACTAAAGAAGAAAATGGACTTAAATCCTTGAGATTCTTAATACATCAAACTACATGTAAGAAATAAATCAAAAAAGATGCAAGGAGAAAATAGAGAAAAGACTTTGCTGTTTTTTGGTAAACAAGGTTTGTCCTTAGGGTCTGGTGGACTAAGTATATTTATAGCCCAAGGCCAAAACCCAAAATATTCTACAAAAGTCAACAAGATAAAAAATGATATACGCTCGCTGCTTCAGGGGTCTTCAGGGCTTATTTATTTTGCAGAAATTTGGCCCATCCTCAAGGTAACGGGCAAGCTGGGAGGGTGCGAATCAAATTTTGGGCTTCAGAAAGTTTGGCCCATCCGCAGGGATATCCTTGCAGTCTTTAAGCCAATTTTACCCCATAATACCATAAATTCAGCTCTTTTGCACCTAAGTGTCTCCAAATGCATGATGTATGCAAAAATTCTCCTAAAAGACCCTAAAGTGCATATAATGCTATGGATAAAGATACAATTCTACCTAAAATGTGATGTTAAAATGGTCAAAATATGAACATATCAACTTTCCCAAACTTAGTTCTTGTTTGGCCTCAAGCAAGTGCAATGAATTAAGAAGGAAGAAAGGTGCAGACACAGGGAATATCCAGCCTCTAACAAACAACTCACCAAAATGCTTACAAAAATCCACAATTAGCCCATATCCTTTGGAAAGACCACAATCTAATTGCACCAATGCTTGGCACCTGATTCCTTATTTCTACAATATGCTGGTCTCAAAAGGGACTATGAATCAAAGAACATGTAATTCAACTTTCCTAAGCTTAGCAAGACCTTAACATAAACTTTGGTGGCTCTCTCTCTTATTTATTTCGACTATCTTCACTTATTCAATTTAGCTCAACAGCTCAATATAAATGGATATACACAAGAATGAAAGGTGATGGGTTTACACCTCCTCCCAGCTACTTCACCAACTACATGAGGGACAAAATGGCAGATTACACAAGCGTGAGAGAGTACGAGTTTACACACTGTTCCAGCGGCTTCATCATACCAAATTACTCTATAGGAAGGTGGATTTACACAAACACAAGAGGGTACAAGTTTGCACACAATCTTGGTTGCTTCATCCTGCCAAAGACACGCAAAGACATGCAGGTTTACGCACACCTCTGGTTTGTTTATAGCTTCATAGCATTTGAACAATGGAGCTACAAAATTGGTTTTTATTAAAGCAGAGATTTCCCACAAACAATAGGTCAATCTAATCAAAAGGAAGGAAACTATTTGATGTATCCATAGGCCCTAGATAGAAAATATGATTCAATTAAAAGGAATCAGATCACACAAACATCAAGTGTTCAAAAGGGAAAACTGCAAGTCTAAGAGTTCACTATGGTTCCGAGCCATTCAACCTAGCAAGATTGTCTATCTTCAGCAAGATGATTCCCATAAAATGCAGCTAGACTCAATCCTAATTGAAATGCATGAACACTTAGTCTTTTATTTTCTATGCCATAGATTAGGAAAAATGAAAAATCTTTTTGGATTTTTGAAAACTTACATGCATGCAAGCTAAAAGAAAATAAGAAAATAGAAAAAATGTTATCAAACACAATCTGGATCCTCCTGCAAACTTAAATCACAGAGACTTTGTGTGTAAAAGTCTAAAGAAATAGTCGAGATTGAAACAACAATGTATGTTAAGGAAAATAAAATCAACAAATGCAAGAATAGGTTAAAAGGATGCATTCATCTCCTCCAAGGTGTAGCTGGTTGGGTTGAATGCATAGAGCAGTAGCTGGCTCACCGGTCCTACTCCCCAAACTGCTTGAGACTCAACCACACATTTTCTGCTGAATTATGCACCACTCGTTCACCCCACTTGCCGTTATTGTAGGAGCGAAGTGACCTCGACCTTCTAATAGCTTTAATGGGTATGGAGCTCAAGCCCAACTCGCCTAGTGGATCTCAAAACCCCTTTTATTTTGGCCCAACAAATTCCTAGTGATTGTTCCCTTGCTAATGTTGATTCAATACCTATGTTGAACAATGTCTAAAACAAGAAAATATCAAACATATGTGGGCTTAGTATAAGCTAATCAACAACTCAATCCTATATTAATCAATTAGTAGTGATAAGGACTGAGTTAATGATAATTGTTGAACCAGAAAATCAAACTGAAGACTTAAAAAATAGCAGCGTGCTTGAGTAAGTGTGTGTAGTTGTAATAAGGGATCAATATATAGTTCTCCAAGATATGTCTTCTATGCATCAACTACTCACTCAGCCCACAACCATTATCAGCAGCTAAGAACTTTTGAAACAAACATTAAAAATAGATCTTAAAGTAACTGAATGATATTTACAAAAAAATATTCATGGGACTTCCCTTGTATTCTTTTCCATCACCCATACCCACGTCTTCACTAATCGTGAAACCTTGACCTTCTATTGTAACCTTACTCGAATCACCATAGTTGAGATCAAATTCCATCTTGACATCATTGCCTAAGTTCAACGCAATGGTCCTTCTTTTCACATATACAACTACTCCAACAGATGCCAGAAATGGTCTTCTGATGTTCCTCATATTCTTTTGGTTTTGAGCTCATTATTACGGTTATATTTGGGAAATTCATCTATGTTTTATTGAGATTTCAGGTCAAAAATGTTAAGAGTTGGAATCATGTTTGAAAGTGGACTTTGGAGAGGTTTGAAGCATTTTCCAGCATTCTCCACGAAAGGAAAGACCAATCACTAGAGAGTTTGTTTGGCTAAGAGTTAGGTTTAAGAGATTTAAATGATCTCTTAAAGTAATTGGTCAATCAATGCATAAAGGATCACTCATGAAATGGACTAATCTTAAGCATAATGCTAAATGTGAGAACCAACAAGCACATACAAAACCATGACTCTATCTACTCAACACACCCATAATTGGTTCCAATCTAGCTAATCTAACTCATAAAATGATCCTAATCTACCCAATACACATTAACCGATTTTTTTTTCGGCCCATAGATCATCATCCCAATACACATAGGTTTCTAACTTCTTCTAGCAATTTTGGGACTTATACACTTATAACACTTTGGTTCTTTTCTTCTTTTCCTTTCATAACACTTGGAACCTCTCCTCATTTGCTTCCCAAAAATATTTAATAGACTCTCAAACTCTTATAGTTTCCCCCTTTCTCTCTTTGACTCTTTCACTCAAACCGTTTCCATCTCCATTTGTTCTTTTTCATTCATTTTCTTTCTTAAACACAAGCATTCCCACATCCAACAAAAATTGAAACCACCCACCAAATCCTAATCTGGTCCAAAAATCGTGGACTAGAAACTATATAAAGCCATGGTTTTATCGGTTCTTACCTAACACTTTATGCCAAGCTAGACCGAAAAACAGACTTCACAATCACACACACAAACATGATATGGTTTCAAAGAAGGAAAACGTGCAGCATGCTGGGAGTCTACTTGGACTAATAAAGTAGCAGCATGAAAAAAAAAAAAGATAATCCAAGTATTCTAAGCAATTCACAAACTCTAACTTGATGCAAAAACATGATAATAAACATTCAGGTTTAAGGTTACCACTTAAAAAGGATGAGCATCAAATCACAACAATTTCAATCAAGGCATAAGATTCATTCGAACAATTTCTAGCATTGTTCAACTTTCACTTTCAGAACAAGAATGAATGCAACCAACAATTATCAACGAGGGCCGTGATTCTAACATGTCAAACCAACATCATATATGACATTTAACCTCATAATTCTCAGTGAAATAATAGACTCAATCCCAAGTGCAATGCATGACCACTATGTTTTGTGATTTTTGAAAAAGTTTATCAACATTTTTTTTTTACTTTTCTACGCCATACATGAATGCATGAGAAAAAATAAAAAATCTTTTTGGATTTTTATAAAAATTTATATGAATAATATGAATGCATGAGAACCAAAAATAAGAGCATAGAAATCATGATTAAATGTCTTCTAGAACCCTCCCCCAAACTTAAATCACACAGTCCCTTGTGTTGATAAAAGCATGAAAAAAGATCCTATATAAACAAAAACAAAATATGCAATGTTATGTACAAGACGAGTGTAGTATTTATACCTCAACGGAATAAAGAGCATCCGGGAAGATCCAAATCCATGCCATCATCATCTTGAGTTTGTTGCTTGGTAGAAGTGTTGTAATGGTAGGATGTTGAATCCATATGATAAAGGAAGTTATGCCCCAACTGTGCTATGAAGTGCAGCAAAGTTGAACCTTGCAGATCAAGGAAACTAAGCTCTGGATGCTGTGTGAAGTACTGGGACTGCACCTCTGGTTCTGCAGGCAGTGGTTCGATGTTCTAAGTTTGCTGCCTCCGAGGTCGACTTGTTGATCGCTGACACGTTGATCTTCGTTGTCTGGGCGGTTCAAAACTCTGCTCTAGTTTAAGCTCAGGGTTTCACTTAGCACTGTAATTATAGAACACTCTACCAGATTCAGCCTGTCTTTCGAGCTCCACAATCGCGTTCAGGGCATAGGTAAGGAATTGTGACGTCGTGTCCCATTGCTAAGGCTGAGGTGTGGGCCTCTGGTCATATGACGATGCCATGTGTGGTTGCACGGAAGTCGAACACCTCTTGGTTTGCCTTGATAGAGGCTTATCGTCTGAGTGGTGTAGAAGTTGGTTCTTTAACTTTCAGACGTGTGGGTTCGCGCCTTCTTCAAGAGTTGTGGCCAATCGAAAGACAACTAAGTTTATCCATCAGCATGTTCAACGTTTTGACATTCCACCTTCCAAATCTCGAGAGAAGACCAATGTGTTTGTGTTTCATTTTCAACCCCTTTGGCATTTTTGGGTCCACATAGTATTCAAAATAGTAACATTCAGGCTCGTCAAGATGCCTCTCTGAAACTTCTAGTGCCTTTTCCTTGCGATTTGCTTAAGATCAACTTTTAGTGAGGAGATGTTCTGGAGTAAGAACACTATATTGGACTCGAGTGCTATTTGTGTGTACAGTGGATTCGGGAGCTGAATGAAGGTTTTTGTGCTTGCATCTGGTTTTGTAAACCGGTACATCCATAACCCTCTTCATGGTGCTTTCTTCAAAATTTTATGGTGCAGGAGAAACGTTGTGTCAATGTACGCTGGAGGTATCAAGTCTTTTGATATGATGGTCACATTGCACGCCTCCAGTATCCTCGTTATAATTCCTCCGATGTAAATATAAGCATTGTCTTTGCTCTGTAGCTGGCTTGCCTAACTCTTATACTTGACCAATTGCTTCATTATTGTTTTCGTAAACTCGTTGTTGTTCCGGTTTCCCAAAATTTTCATCCCATGGTTGCAGCTGTTCAGAGTGCTTAAGAGTGCTTCATTAATCATTTCAAACTTTGGCCGCTTAGTGTTTCCAGACTCGTGCCAGGTGAAGCATGTAATAGCAATCACTTTATGAAAATGCCGAATTTTCGGGTTTCTGATCTCTGTACTCGTACTGCCGGAAGCACTGTAATCTTCAGGGGTTCCTATCACTTTCCATAAAAAGTTCCGCTCTTCACACTCGAAGTCGGTGTCGTTTCCATCTGGTTTCCGAAGGTCGAAAAGCTAGTCGAACTGAGACACAGAGAATTAATATTTTTTGCCATTCACCACAAAAGTAAGAACCCAAATCCATCTATTTCGCGCAATCTTTCTTCATTATCAAGATACATCAGAAGCTCAACTGAGGCGAGAAATTGTATGGTTTTAGCAGGGTAGGTGTCACGTGCATATGAGACGAATTGTGTGAGACCAACATTTCACATAATTTGATCCACGTTTCTTGCTATTCCAAACTGCACCATTGTCTCCCATTGAAGGTATCTCGTTCCGTTCACGTTAACTTTCTTAAGGTCTTTTAGCGCTTGCTTGAAGCTAATGTTTAGCAACAGATTCTCGTCATCCCAACCATCAGGTCCATCATCATTCTCACTGGAGTCACTCTGAATGTCTTATACTGCTTCTTCTCGTTCTAGGTCTGTCATGACCTCTTTCCAGCGTGGTCGAGTGGCGTCCCTATTGTTCAAGTGCAGCGTGTCACGATCAGCTCTGCTTGATGTCGTCTTGAATAGCGCCTGCATAGAAAGGAGTGGATGTAATGAAAGAGAGATAATATTCATTTCTTATCTTCATCTCTTTTTTACTCCCACTCTTGCATCGAGTTAGCTCATTATCCACCAGATTTTTAGACTTCTCCACTTTCTCTTCTCAGCTTAATATCAACTCAAGTTTATCATATCCCTGAAATTTAAAATCAAAAATCAAAGAAACACAATAATGAAATCATAAGTACTTAATTAAAATATATACAAAGGATATCATGGGATTGCCTCCCAAGTGTGATTGTTTTGCATCTTGAGGTTGACTGCTCACATTCATCAGAGATTAGGTGGCTCATCGAAAAGAACCAAATTTCCCTCTAGTTTAGTTTCGTCAGCCAAGTATGATTTGCGTGTCTAACCATTCATAGTGAAATCTTCACCGTCCTTGTTGATTAGAGTTACAACTCAATATGGTAGAATTTCTCTGACTCGGAATGGACCAGACTATCTTGAAATCAGCTTTCCAGGAAATATCCTAAGCCCCAAGTTGAATAGCAGCACCTGATCACCAACTATGCTCCTCTTCGGTGCAATCCTCTTGTCATGAAAGGCTTTAGTCATCTCCTTGTAAACATTTGAAATCCCATAGGCTTCAAGTTTGATTTCTTCCAACTCATGTAGACCCATAAGTTTGTTCTCCTAAGCAGTTTTAAGATTATAATTTAGAAATTTGGTCGCTCACAATGCTTTGTACTCAATATCAACCGACAAATGCCATGATTTCTCATACAACAATTAAAACATGTTAGCTCCTATTGATAATTTCGCATAATTGCAATGACATAAATAAAATAAAGTTGCAGAATGAAATTTGCAAAATAAAAACTTGCAAAATGAGATATTACATAATGAAAAATTTAAAATAAAATGATGATTGGATAGCTTTTTTGAATAACATAATATAATTTAATATTATTAATATATAACTATTAATTTATAAATAGATTTTCAACAAATTATAAATATTTTTTATATCTACGAACCTAATAATTTAATATATATATATATATAATACTTGAGAAGATTTTTCTAAATATTTATGAAATATAAAACATTGGTTACATGTATATTTGCTAAATACTATAAAAATAGTTAAATTAACTACTAGTTGGGTGTATAGTAATTATATGTTAAGTATTGTTTGAATTCATATGTACAATTAACTATAGTTAGGGAAATGTAGATTACTTATTTAAAAAGAAAAAAATATATCAAACTATTTTTAAAATAGGTAAACATTATTTATCTTATTTTTTAAGGAAAATAAGTAACAAAAACTTGATTTTTTGCCTAATAAGATTTTCTTTTATAAATTTTTAAGCAAAAATAAAACTTGCAGAAATGCACTAGAAAACGTCATTGACAAAATTTTGATATATTCACATTAAATTATGTTATTAGACGATTATATAATTACCAATAGAAGCTATTATTTACTTAATTTTCTGATTTGACTAAGCAGTGAAAGATATCAAAAGATAATTTGGAAAAATTGACCGTTAAATTTTCTTGTCACAAAATTGGAATACACATTTAATCTATTTTGTGACAGTTTTGTTCTTCTAATTTACATTAAATTGTTAGGTTTGGTGAGTGTTAAGATGGATTTGGGGGTAGTGAAGTTTCTTGATTAGAGTGGGAAGCCCTAATTACTTGTATACCAAGCTACTATAAACAGTGCAAACAACATTTACGCAAAACCCTTACTAAAAAGCCATTGTATTACATCAAGATTATGATATATACATCAAGTAGTATCTACGATAAAACAAATGGTTGACTATGCAGATTCAACCAGAGAAACTTAGCTTTAAACCTACCAAAAACATAAGCACGAGATATTTACATACACATTGCTTTGGTTCTACTATCCCTAAGATTAATAGCAGCTGCATTGGGATCTAGTTCAAGCAGTGTTTAAACTCAGGTTTAAGAACATGAAGATTCACACTTGAACTTTGAACAGAAGTCGGGTTAAATCATAAGCTTCGCGATGAGGTACCCTGGGAGGTTGATTTCAAGACTATAATCTGCCACGGGCTCAAGTATAGCTCTCAGTTTTCCAGCCTTTTTATCTTTAGCCTAAGGAAGAACACATATATTGATTATCTCTAAATCAGTGACTAATCAACTATGAGATATGGAGAGTGAACAAAATAGTTATTAAACCTGGGACGATTCAGCCGATCCCATATCCATGACAGAGCGTCTTAAATTGATTATCTCTTTCCTTTGAAGATGTGAGGGTGAGAACTCTTCATCTTCATTGAGCTTGATGAGTTCCTTAAAAATCTCTGCAAAAGATAAAGAGTTGACCTTACTTCTTAAGCCTTGGAATATATCAGAAATATATAGGAAAAATGTTTGTATAGATCTGATGGCTACAAAACTAACCTCGGATTTCAGAGTTGAAACTAAGAGAGTAAGTTTTGTTGTGTGTGATGATAGATGTTTTGTAAAACCAATAATCTCGAACCAAGTTTAAGAGATATACAAGTGATGTAAACGATAAGAACAAACGGAAAAATAACCATAAACCCAGATCTGAGACCGTAGTCTCATTACCTTAACATAATAAACATCTACACTGTACTCGATTGAATGTGTTTGAGAGTCCTAAGATAGAATTGTGTGAGACCATCAATGATATACCAAAACACGGAATCTATGAACCTATTGTGTCTCCTGTACACTCTCGGACTAAGACTAAAAACGTAGGAGAATTGTTTGTGTTTTTCGTGTTGAAAACTGTATGTCAAGAATGAGAAGAAGAGCTCGACTTACATGATAAAATGATAAAGAGACTTGTTTTCCAAGAGACTTGCTTACCAAGAGATTTAGATGCTTCATGTTCAAGAGACTTTCTCTCCAAAAGGCCTTAGCCCAATCCATCTCTCATTCACTTATGACCGACTTAATGTTCATTAAGCCATTAGGCTTCAATGAGCAAAAAACGTTGGCCCAACAGTCTGTTGAAGAAGTGATGGAGATGGTGGAGCTCAAACCACTTAGAAACTCTATAGTTGGTGTTCCTGGGGTAGATGGTCTTCAATATTTTTGCCCAAGACTGCAAATTTTTTATCTTATAGTCCAGTTCATCGCTTAGCATCACTCTTTCAGCTAGGACCCTCTTGGATATTGCTAAGTGACTTCTGCTGCATCTTCTTTGTTACTAAATACCTTGTGCATAAGCTCTTTGAATACACTGCTACATCACAAGACTAAAGCCTTTTCTTCCTCTGTTGTAGATTAACCGATTTGTTCACTTCTTTTTCCCTTTTGCTTTACTCTTAAGAATGATTCAAATGTAAAATTACATTGTAAATGCCATTTGTTATGGAATACTACTTAATATATGCCACAAATTACATCCATTAGTTTAATAAGAGAAACACCGAATGATAGGGGTTACATATTACACCAACTGATAGGTGTCAAAAGCAGTTTTTCAATAGATCACCAGAAAATATCAAAGGTAAAGTTAATGACATTGATAAGCATCCTAAACAAAAGCATTAAAAGCTGCATCTAACTTTCCTTAGATGCCTCTGCAAGAACAGCTGAAAATTTAAACTTCCTGATTTTCAGTTTCCCTTCCCTAGCACAGATAGCATTCCATTGCTCACTTAATTTTCTTCTTGTTCCACTTTCAAGCTTCTTCAGGTTCTCAATCTGAAGCCTCTTTTGATGATCACCTAAATCATGAGCTAGTAATGTCTCAAATGCATCCCGCAGATTTGCGAACTCAGCCTCAGCATTTTCCTTTTCTTTCTCTAGTTGTTTGGCTGTTCCATCATCAGCATCATGACTTGCTTTTCCTGCAACCTCTACCTCCGTTGCTTTTTCTGCAGTCACTTCCTCTGTTGTTTTGAGTACCTCATTTTCATTTAAGGTCTGAGAATTGCCTACTTCATTTTCTTCCACCAACAACTCCTTACTACACTCATTTTGTTGTACGTTAACTGCCCCATTATCATTTAACTGCTCAGCATCTGCCCCATTAACATTGAATTGCTCAGCATCTGCCTCATTATCATTGAATTGCTCAGCATCTGCCCTATTATCAATTAATGGCTCAACATTTGAAACTTCAGTTTGCTCCTTCAGAACCTCCTCGCCACTCTCATTGTTCTGTGCCTCCTTAGTGTCCTGGTTCTCCACTGCCTCAGTTTCATTTACGGCTTCCTCATTCTCTTTAAGCAATTCCTGAGCACTCTCAGATTCCATTTCTCCTCTCTCAGCTTTAGACTTAGTTAAGCCCTAAAAATATTTATTCAAAATGTAGTTTTGAAGATTCACATACAAACGAAACAAGTAAACGCACTAGATAAAAAACAAAGTAGAAAGATACCTTCAAGATATTGACCTCATCTTCGCTGCTCCAAATCCGATTGATAGCCGACGAAGCCAATTTCTCCTTCTTCACCTTTCTCCTCTTCTTATCCTTCTTCGACTTTTCTTCTGCTCCAGCAACATCAGAGCCGTCAACTTCAGAACTTTTAGAGGACTCCTCAACAGCTTTTCTCTTCTTTTTGACTGTCTGATCTTTCTTTAGAGGTGAACTTACTGTGTTTGTTGCACTAGTAAATGGTTCTTTTACTTGAAGTTGGGCGTTTGATTCATCAGTTTTAGGAATTTCATCAGAATCACTCCTATCTGTCTGAGGCTTTCTTTCAGCAGCATCCTCTGCACAACTACCAGCAACTTTTTGGTGATTTTCTTGACTCCCATTCTTGTCCATCTTAGCTGCTAAACTTCCTGATTCTGCTCCTGTCGAAGGATTCTGCCGAGATGTATTATATATCTCTTGATCTTGAACTTCTTCTTTAACAGCGGTTGAACTACTAGTTGCCACTCCATCAGGCCCCATGTTGCAGGCAACGAAAGACTTCCAGCAATAGGTACAATGCATAACTGCGTTAATATATATCTTCAAGAACTTGTAACAATGGCCACAGTGCTTGCAAAGCGTCCAGAATGAGATATCACTTGGAATATTATCTGCAGCATTGTTTGCAGGTGCCGAGTTGCGACTTGAGTTTACATCCGCATACTTGTTAGCAAACTTAATATGGAATCTGTATCTAAAATCATACTGAGAACGTTTCATCTGATCAGAAAGCCATTTGTTTGCTTCCCCAACCAACTTAAAAGCAGTCTCTGAACCAGCATACTTGTTCTTGTCTGGATGGAGAATCAACGCAAGCTTTCTGTATTGTTTCTTGATATGTGTGGCATCAGCATTCGGCTGAACCTGAAGGATACCATACCAATTGTCAAGCCCTTCGATTTTTTCAGTTGCAGAGATATGCACATCACAGATTGTTTTCATATGCAGTATATTTTCGAGATTGGGGAAGAGTCTTTGAGCCTTGGTAACAAATTTAAGAGCTCCAACAAAATCACCAGCCTTCACCTTTTCCTCTGCTATTTCTATTGCCTTTGCAGCATCTTCTTTGTTGCACTCCATTGTTACGATAAACCTTCACCAAATCAAACCTCCCCAGTCAGCAAAGTCTCTGAAACACAGCACAGTAAGGGAAACAATAGCTCATAGACCCTGCACAACGCAAAAACCAGCGTACTCGCATTGTTAAGATCAATCACTTCCTAATCCAGAATCTGTCACTCTTAAGGTCAGTGTAAGCAAAACTCTACTTAGTGCTTACCATTCAGAGTAAAGAAATTGTGAGATCAGTGAACAATGCAAACATCCTTCATCAGATAACTAGATCCAATTCATAAGCCTGCAAACCCCAAAACCACGTATGAGATAACTAGATCAAATTCATCAACCAAGTCCCACAATAATCGAAATCAAACCGGAACATCTTTTACATGAAAACGAAATTAATGGAATGATTCAGAACTAAATACTAAATGAAACGAAACCGTACGGACGATTGGTCTACCCTAAACACAGAGAATCAATGGAGAAACGCAGAAAAATCAAACCTTTTTTGATCCAAATACTTCATAGCTAGAGACAATACATATTCGACAATCGAAACCACAGATCAAATGTGAATACCTTTAAAGCAAGAACACAACCCAGAAAATCAAATCAATGGGGAAAGTGAAGATAAACGTGAGAATAAAAACCCTAAGAGGAGGAGGAAGAAGATAAATGGAGGGAGAATGAGGCAAAAAAACAAGTAAAGAACTTTTTTAAACTCTTTTTATCGGACAAAAAATAAGGATCGTTAGATTTAATGAAATAAGAGCCGTTGGATTAAGCTGACGTGACGTAAATCTCCCTAATCGATGTTGTCAGTTAGGTTAGGGTATAGGGAGCATTAGCTATATGGGCTGCTTGTTGGGCTGCTTGTTGGGCTTCCTTCCAACTCTTCGTAAGTTCTTAAACAATCGTTTTCTTTGTACAAACTATTTTCGTTAAATTTATAAAACTAAGATCTCAACAAAAATTTACATCAAAAAATTTAGGTATACCCCTAGAAACTTAAATTCTAACCAGGCTAATATAATCAGAAGTTTTGTCGTTCAGTGAGACCCAACCTTGGGTCAATAAATTAATTTCGTGGCCCATAAGGCTCAATCAAAGAATTGTCAAAGGAGATAAGTTTTTGAGAAAAAAAAAAGGAAAGATGCATCTTCTCAACCTAGCACCAAAACCTACTTTGTTCTCCTATTTAAACTCACCAACTCGGCGCCGCCTAAGGTTCTTCCTCTTATGAAATCTTCAAACTCAAGCTTCATAGCAAGTATCCTCATTGCCAAAGTCGATTGATCAACCTAGAGCAGCTTCCAAGTGGTAAGAAATCCAGTCCGAACCACTATTTTTCGGGGTCCATAACTAATCTGATATTAATCGCCTATTGATAATTTTGGTAGTTCTGGAAAGATCTTTCTCTCAAGTTTCTGTAGCTTCAAACGGATCGTTGATCGGAGTATTATTGAGAGAGTTACATCGAGTTTAAGGTAAGACATCAATTCAGTCTCTATTTCCAGACTTCGAGAATTCTGAGTTATGTTCTAATTGATGTGTTCGACTTGGCATATTTGGGGTCGTTTTGTGACTAGATCTTTGCAAAGAAAGTCAGGTTTTTGTTGGATTCAGATAAACGGAACATTCAGGAACGCAACCGAACTGTCAGACCTTCGAATATAGGTAATATCTGATCTGTAATGTCGTTGCTTGGTCAGCAAGAATCATCTGTTTTGTTGACTGATGAACCCTAATTCTTTCTGGTTGCTTGTGTGTGAAGGTTTCTGCTGTGAAAGTTGTTGATTTTGCTTTTGGCTGCGTTTTTGAATCTGTCACCGGCCAATCTAGGTGAGGATATGATCTGTGAGACTTTTAGTTTTAATTTAATATTAAACTCATTTATTCTAGAAATTAAAAATATTTAATTAGAATATTTTTAATCATATATTAGATATTATATAACTCTTAGATAATAAAATTTTTGTGAATGTTTGGAAATAGGATAGTTGTTTGAATTATAATATAATATATAAATAATTAAAATATGTATTTGTTGAGGCATCTCATAAGAGGTGATATATTTAATGTTTTGATGAAAAGTAAGTAGATAAAGAATGAGTAAATGAGTAAGTGACATGTCTCTTAAAAAGTGGTGACGCGGAGGAATTGGGCTACGGGCCGACAATCCCCGTGGAAAAGAGACAATGATCTGGAGTGAGCCGACGGGACCGCTTCAGCCCAAAAACTGCTGACGAGCTAGGGAGGATCCAGTTACGGACCGTGGTTTCCAACCGAGGGGCTCTAAAGCCATCCTGGAGTATGGTTGAGCCGATGTGTGTGACGTTGGCTGCTACTGGCAGACCAGCCTGATTGGTACAACTTGTTGAAATACACAAGTTGAACATGATTGCTTTCTATGCTTATGATAAACGATGTTTAGTATTAAGTTAGAACTTTGATCCTCAGTGGGCAGAAGTGATATCCTCACTGAGTATTTATGCTCACCCCCTCATTTTTCCCCTTTTCCAGATCGGATCTAGGATCGTGAGTAGCTGCCGAGTCTCCATTTTTCATTGAAGTTATTTATTTCAGTTATTTATTTCGTAAGACATTTTCTTTATTTTAATGATTTTTATTCGAGAGATTTTATGTAAGATTTTGGGACCATCTTAGTTATTAAATAAAAATTGAATGTTTTGGTACAAAGTGACACGTGTCTCAAAGTATCGGGAGACGGGTGTTACAAATTGGTATTAGAGCGGAGGTTAAAGCTAAGCCGGTTTTGTCCCAGAAATCTAAGTAGGAAAAAAAAAGTTTTCAATTTGCGTATTAAAATGATTTATTTTCTTTTATATATTTTTTATAAAAAAAATAATATTGTGATTTCGTTTCCAAAATTATTATAAAAAAAAAATTCTTAAAAAAAAGTATGGTTTCGTTTCCAAAATGATTAAAAAAAACTAGGGGACCCTGGCACTACACATAGCTTTGTGTGCCTGAAAATAGCGAGGGGTTAGGATTCCCAAATTGTTTTTTTTTGAAAAGAATAGGAGGATTGAAACCGCATGTTGGGAATTAGTGGGTCATCAAGGACCTATCGGGACGTTCATGTGACTATAGATATTGTAGCACTGCTGGGAAACTTTATTGAGATGGAGTTGAAGCGCTATGAGGTAATCATAGGCATGGATTGGTTGAAACGCCATGAGGCTCACTTGGACTGTGCGAGAGCACATGTTAATCTCAATCGTGCAGAAGGAGACTTGATGTTTCAGGGAGTCAATGTCAGGATAATGACTCAACTTGCTGCAATAGTAGAGGTAGAAAATTCCCAGCCGGAAGTGATTCAGGTTTTTTTGGCAACAATCTTTGTTGAAGGAGGAGACTGAGAAGTAGAGTTGAAAGATACTCTTGTTGCTGCGGAGTATGCAAATGTTTTTGAACTAGTGATAGGATCCCCACCTAGAAGAGGTGATGAGTTCACTATTGAGCTGGAGCCAGGGATTGCTCCAATCTCGAGATCTCCTTAGCGTTTAGCCCCATCAGAGATGGTATAACTAAATAAGTAGTTGGAGGAACTGTTGGAGAAAAGGTTCATTAGACCTAGTAGTTCACCATGGGAGCTCCTGTATTGTTTGTGAAGAATAAAGATGGCAGCTTCAAACTTTGCATGGACTACCGAGGGCTAAACAAGGTGACCATCAAGAATAATTATCCCCTACCTCGAATTGATGAACTGTTGGACCAGTTGCAAGGAGCGTCTTGGTTCTCAAAAATTGATTTGGCATCCGGTTATCATCAGATTGCTATTGCCGAAGATGACATCAAAAAGACGGCCTTGAGAACACGTTACATGCACTATGAGTTCACAGCGATGCCTTTTGGTTTGACGAATGCCCCTGCTGCTTTTATGAAAATGATGAATAACGTGTTTCGGGAATATCTAGACAACTTTGTTATTGTGTTCATTGATGACATTCTAATATACTCTAGAAGTAATGAAGAGCATGTTGAACACTTAAGGATTGTGTTGCAGACATTGCGGGAGAATCAATTATATGCTAAGCTGAAGAAGTGCAGCTTTTGACAAAAGAGAATTGGATTTTTAGGCCACATTGTGACAGAAGAAGGAGTTGCAGTAGATCCAGAGAAGATTAGCATGATTTCAGATTGGCCTAGACCTAAGAGTGCTACTGAGGTATGCAGCTTTCTAGGGCTTGCAGGTTATTACCGGAAATTTGTGGAGGGATTCGCCAGCTTGGCCAAGCCATTGACATAACTAACATGTAAGGAAGCACGTTTTGAGTGGTCTAAAGTGTGCGAGCAGAGCTTTGAGAGTTTGAAAGAACGTTTGACTAAGACGCCTGTGTTGGTACTACCGAGGGTAGGTGTACCATATGTGGTTTACACAGATGCGTCAAAAACTGGTTTTGGATGTGTTCTTATGCAAGAGGGCAAGGTGATTGTTTATGCCTCTAGACAGTTGAGGAAACATGACGTCAACTATCCTACCCATGATTTGGAGCTTGCAGCTGTGGTCTTTGCTCTTAAAGTCTGGCGAGCATACTTGTATGGAGAAAATGTACAATTGTTTACAAACCACAAAAGTCTGAAGTACATCTTTACTCAGGCAGACCTGAATCTTAGACAGAGGAGATGGTCTCTCTCTCTCGCGGACTACGATGTGGATATCGCTTATCATCCGGGAAAAGCTAATATGGTAGCAGAGGCATTAAGCAGGAGAAGGAGCGATGCGTCAAACACAAAGGAAGTGCAAGAGCTAGGAGTAATGTTATCTAGCCTCAAAATTTGTGAAGTCTTTGTAGAGGATGACGTTTTAGGCCTCAAAACAATAAACCAAGCAGATTTGTTGTGGAGAATTCGTTAGGCGCAAAAGAGTGATGCATCCTTACTAAAGTCAGTTGCGATTGGAGTTGTGGGTTTCGACACCACAAAGAATGGAACACATGTCTTTAGGGGTCGAGTCTGTGTTCCTGATGACAAAATTTTGAAGGGAGAGATATTAAAGAAAGTACATCAGTCACATTTCTCTATTCATCCGGGTTCTACCAAGATGTATCAGGATCTGAAGCGGTATTACCACTGGAGCGGGATGAAACAAGATGTAGCAGATTGGGTGGCAAAATGCATGACTTGTTAGTTGGTGAAGGCAGAACACCAGGTTCCGAGTGGACTTCTGCAAAGTTTGCCATTACCCGAATGGAAATGGGATATGGTGACTATGGATTTTGTAACTGGTCTTCCAAGGACAGTAAATAAGCGGAATGCAATTTGGGTAATTGTAGACCGACTAACGAAGTCTGCACATTTCTTGTTGATCAGCAAGAAGGACACTACAGAACGCTTAGCTCAGAGATATGTTGAAGAGATTGTTAGACTGCATGGTGTTCCGGTTAGTATTGTCTCAGACAGAGATCCAAAGTTTTCATCAAATTTTTGGGGTGTATTTCAGAAGGCTTTAGGGACCAAGGTGCAGATTAGTACCGCATATCACCCACAGACAGATGGTCAATCTGAGAGGACGATTCAGACGTTGGAGGACATGCTTAGAGCTTGCATGTTGGATTGGAGAGGTCGTTGGGAACGATACATTAGCAGAGTTTGCTTATACTAACAGTTATCATGCAAGCATAGGCATGCCTCCATATGAGGCTCTTTATGGACGACCTTGTCGCACTCCACTTTGTTGGACGGAAGTGGGGGAGCGCCGAAACATGAAACCTGCAATCATTAAGGAGACAAGGGGACAGGTAGAGATCCTTAAGAAGAGGTTAGCATAAGCTCATGACCGTCAGAAAAGTTACGCAGATAAAAGGCGAAAGAGTTTGGAGTTTGAAGTAGGCGACTTAGTGTACCTAAAGATGAGAATGTTCAGAGGTGTGAACCGTTGGGCTAAGAGAGGGAAGCTGAAGCCAAGGTACATGGGACCAAACCCCATTACTCAAAGAATTTGAGCTGTTGCGTATCGGCTTGATCTACCTCCAGAGCTTGCAGCATTTCATAATGTTTTACACGTGCTCTGTGCTCAGGAAAATGATCAAAGAGCCAGAGCTCATTACCTCACAGCCACCAAAGGACTTGGAGTCTGATTTGTCGGTTAAAGGGAAACCAGTATCAATTGTAGATCAGAGAGAGGTTAGCTCCATCAGCAAGAAGAGTAAGACGGTTCAGGTTCTCTGGGAGAGAGATGGTATTCAAGAACTAACATGAGAGTCAGAAAAGGAGATGAAGAAAGATTATCCAGAGCTTTTCAAGGAAGAGAGCATAACAATGGACATACCAAATTCGGGGACGAATTCCTAAAAGTGGGGGAGAATTGTGAGACCCAACCTTGGGTAAATGAATTAATTTTGTGGCCCATAAGACCCAATAAAATAATTGTCAAGGGAGATAAGTTTTTGAGAAAAAAAAAGGAAAGATGCATCTTCTCAATCTAGCACCAAAACCTAGTTTGTTCTTCTACTTAAACTCACCAAATCGGCGCCGCCTAAGCTTCTTCCTCTTATGAAATCTTCAAACTCGAGCTTCATAGCAAGTATCCTCATTGCCAAAGTCGATTGATCAACCTAGAGCAGCCTCCAAGTGGTAAGAAATTCAGTCCAAACCACTATTTTTTAGGGCCCATAACTAATCTGATATTAATCGCCTATTGATGATTTTGGTAGTTCTGGAAAGAGCTTTCTCTGAAGTTTCTGTAGCTTCAAACAGATTGTTGATCGGAGTAGTATTGAGAGAGTTACATCAAGTTTAAGGTAAGACATCAATTCAGTCTCTATTTCCAGACTTAGAGAATTCTGAGTTCTGTTCTAATTGATGTGTTCGACTTGGCATATTTGGGGTCGTTTTGTGACTAGATCTGTGCAAGGAAAGTCAGGTTTTTGTTGGATTCAGATAAACGGAACATTCAGGAACGCAACCGAGCCGTCGGACCTTCGAATCTAGGTAAGATCTGATCTGTAATGTCGTTGCTTGGTCAGCAAGAATCATCTGTTTTGTTGACTGATGAACCCTAATTCTTTCTGGTTGCTTGTGTGTGAAGGTTTCTGCTGTGAAAGTTGTTGATTTTGATTTTGGCTGTGTTTTTGAATCTGTCACCGGTCAATCTAGGTGAGGATATGATCTGTGAGACTTTTAGTTTTAATTTAATATTAAACTCATTTATTCTAGAAATTAAAAATATTTAATTAGAATATTTTTAATCATATATTAAATATTATATAACTCTTAGATAATTAAATTTTTGTGAATGTTTGGAAATAGGATAGTTGTTTGAATTATAATATAATATATAAATAATTAAAATATGTATTTGTTGAGGCATCTCATAAGAGGTGATATATTTAATGTTTTGATGAAAAGTAAGTAGATAAAGAATGAGTAAATGAGTAAGTGACATGTTTCTTAAAAAGTGGTGACGCGGAGGAATTGGGCTACGGGACGAAAATCCCCGTGGAAAAGAGACAATGGTCTAGATGTCTCTTAAAAATTGGTGACGCGGAGGAATTGGGCTACGGGCCGACAATCCCTGTGGAAAAGAGACAATGGTCTGGAGTGAGCCGACGGGACCGCTTCAGCCCAAAAACCGCTGACGAGCTAGGGAGGATCCAGTTACGGACCGTGGTCTCCCATTTGAGGGGCTCTAAAGCCATCGTGGAGTATGGTTGAGCCGATGTGTGCGACGTTGGCTGCTATTGGCAGACCAGCCTGATTGGTACAACTTGTTGAAATACACAAGTTGAACATGGTTGTTTTCTATGCTTAGGATAAACGATGTTTAGTATTAAGTTAAAACTTTGAGCCTCAGTGGGCAGAAGTGATCTCCTCACTGAGTATTTATACTCACCCCCTTATTTTTTCTCCTTTTCCAGATCGGATCTAGGATCGTGAGTAGCTGCCGAGTCTCCATTTTTCATTGAAGTTATTTATTTCAGTTATTTATTTCGTAAGACATTTTCTTCGTTATTTTCCTTTTTTGAATGATTTTTATTCGAGAGATTTTATGTAAGACTTTGGGACCATCTTAGTTATTAAATAAAAATTTAATGTTTTGGTACGAAGTGACACGTGTCTCAAAGTGTCGAGAAACGGGTGTTACAGTAAGGATGACTACATGCTGAACCAAGTCGTGTATTTGATTCTCCAACTTATAAAATTAAATCATAATTTTTTCGAAAATCTATTACACGGATATATGTCTATCTAACGGTCCATTAAAATGTCTAACCATCTACTTATACCTATGTTTTTTCCTTCTATTTTCATTTAAAAGAATATTTTGTTTTTTCCAAAACAGTTTGAGGATTCAAAGCAAATATACTGGTAAACTTTTGGTTTCACAATTTTCAGTAATCTTTAGATTAAAATTATTGTCCGTATAAAATTATTAGAATATTATATCATGGTTAGTATTATTGTCTAAGATTGTCTCCGCATTTATAGTGCAAATTTATATTTGTTGTCCGTATAAAATAACCAATCAATCTCAACCAATTATATAAAAAGTACAGTAATTTAAAATGAATATGTTCTAGGATTGTCCTTATGCTTACAGCACGAACTTATGCGTATTTTTATTTCAAATATAAAATAAATTTCTTCAGACTATATCAAAGTAACATAGAGAAATCGAAGAGGAATTGAATAAGAGGACAATAAAAGAAAGGAATCCACTCTGTATTTTATTATTGTGCAATCAAAGAAACTATTACAAACTATATATGAAGAAGATGAATCTCGGTTTAATAAAATAAGGGATTAAACCGGTTACATAAGAAAACTAGACCAATTCTATTAATCTAATACCCTCCTTCAAAATGGCAAGTATATTGATAACATTATCATCTTGCAAATGATTTCATTAAACCAGCTAGTAGACAATGGTTTAGTGAAAATGTTTGCAAGGTTATGCTCTGATTACATATGAAGGCTTTATAAAATCATCAATGATCTTCTCTCTTACCTTGTGGCAGTCCATATCAAGGTGCTTAATTCTCTCATGGAAGACTGAATTTTTTGATATGTGTATTGCAGCCATTGAGTCACAGAAGAAGGTTATCGCTTTCTGTTGAGGCATGTCTAGTTCTTCAAGAAGATTAGCAAGCCACATTAATTCCTTCAAGGAAAATCGCATGCTCGATACTTGATAGACAGGTTTTTACGGTGTTTTCTCAAATACCCTACTGTTTATTTAATCAATTGCAGGACAATATGGTGTCAATCCACTAGGAGAGTAACTAGCAATCAAGATGTAATCTACTTATCCTAATCTAAGCCAGATTCGATTTAGTGAGTGGTGATCTAATCTAGGTGAAAACAAAATACTAAAACAGAGTGCTAAAAACGAGACAGGAAAATAGAATGTAAAAACAGAGCATTAGATATAAAGCAATAGAATAATGAAATGAAGTGCAACACCGAATCTCAACCTAAAAGCAGAGTATCAAAATTCACGAAAATTCAATAGAGGAAAAGAGGGTTCTCGAGGTTAAGGATCAATGATTAAGGTATTCCTAGGGGTTCCAGACTTGTTTATCAACCTATTTAGATGACCTCTAAAAAAGGAATCACAAAGTAATCACAAATCACATTCACTCTCGCGCAATGAGACCTCTCCTAAAAGACAACCTGATTTGACTCTCGCCCAACGATTGGAAATTCAAGAGGCTTTAAGCATGGACCTTACATAGCCTAATAACACCCTAGACAATCAATCTCTTGAGCTAGGAAGATGTTATCTTAACTTAAGCATGTTATCTTCACCAAGAGATCAAATTTCAATTGATCAGAAAGAAACAAGCATTAAGAACACTTAAATAAAAGAGATCTAAGACCTTAATCAAACATAAACAAATCTGGAAATCCCTAAGTTTTCCCCTTACCTCACCTTTTCCTCAAGAACCCTAGACTAACTTACTCAGAATTCATGAAGTAAAACATAGACTTGAAATCGAATTCTAATTGCATAAACTTAAGACTAAAAATCACAAATTGCTTTTAAGAGATAGAGATCGAAAATTGCTAGAAAAGATTGTATGTTAAAACAAGAAATTCTGGTACAATTTATAGATCAAAAGATCTTAAGAAAAAAGGAAAAAATACTTAAAGAGAAAAAGGGAAAATACCCTAGAAAGAAAAATGGGAAATTCCTTAAAAAGTGAAAAGGAAATTTCCTTAAGAAAAGAAAATGGAAAAGGCCTAAAATAGTTGTTTGGGCTTGCACAAGTGGGTATTGATGGGCCTTTTTCGCAAAGAAACCCAAGAAGTCAACTCCGTCAGAAAGTCTTAGTTCTAGTCCGCAAATCCACTCGACCAAGTGATGGTCGAGTGTCATGCTCGAGTGTCAGACTCGAGTGCCAAATCTTCTAGTTCACATCCTGAACTTCCACTTTAGGCCAGACATTCTTCATTGGTCTTCTTGTAGTCCGAAATACTCCATGATAAGCTCCAAAAAGTGCCTAAAAATACCTTTTATGCAATGTATGCAATGCCCAACACTAAGTATGCAAATCATGCCTAAAAGAACCTAAAACAATGATAATAATGCAAGTTTGAATGCAAAACATGCTAAATAATGGCCCTAAAATGTGGTAAAATGCAGACACATCAACTCCCCCAAACTTAGTATTTGCTTGCCCTCAACCAAATATGCATCGATCTAAGAAGGAAGAGAGGTTGCTGACAATGGGAACATCTTACTTAAACAAACGACTTATCAAACTGAAAAACCGTAATCCACAAGTGAACCCTCATTCCTTTTTAAGAACCACAATCTACATTCATCAAGGCTTAGCATAAAAACCGAATACTCCCTAACACTTAGTTGGACTCTTAAGAAACTCAGATTTGAAACTTATTTCTTTTAAGTGCAGTCCGCAAGAGGGGCTATTGATCAAAGACCTTAGGATTCAACTTCCTCAAATTCGGCTAGTCACTATGGATTAAGCATTTTCGATCACTTCTCAACTCCTACTCGTTTTTATTAGCTTCAGCTTTATCAATGAGACACAAAAAAGTACGGGTTTACGCACAGTCCCGGTTCACCTTAGGCACCGATGTATTAGCTTTATCAATAGGACGCGAAAAAGTACGGGTTTACGTACAGTTCCGGTCTATCTTAGGCAATATCGAAATGGTTTTATTGATGAACACAAGAAGATACGGGTTTACGCACAGTCCCCGTTCATCTTAGACCATATTATTGGAGCCGAGTTGAGAAGGATGATTCCATATTCATTTTATGCTTTTCTTTTTACTTAGCTAGCTGAACATAAGGAAGGATCTTATGCAATGTATCTCAAGCCCCTAATTTGGAAAAAATGGAATTCGATTATGAGGCAACAAATCTGGTTCTTTTTGAGACACAACCTAAGTATTGGTTTCAAAGGTCAATGATCTACCAATCAGTGTTCAAGAGGGAAAAAACGCAAGTCCAAGAGTTCACTATGGTTACTAGCCAATCAACCTAGCAAGTCTGTCTATTTAGCAAGATGATTTCCGAAACTCTAGACTCAATCCTATATGAATGCAATGCAGCTACATGAACACTCTGTTTTTGACTGATGCTTTTTTCAAGTTTTTTTTTCAAATTTTTATGGGTTTTCTATGCCTTAGATGATATGCAATCTAAAAATATGCTAAAGGAAAATATTTTTGGTTTTTCTATGCCTTAGATGTAATGCAAATGACCAAATGTAAAGAATAAAAACTAAGAATCACAGAAAACAAAGTCCGAAAGAGGATCCTACAGTTCCTTGTGTGTATAAAAGTCCAAAAGAGGATCCTAGACCAGCAAGTCAAGTGAAAAATATGCAATGGTATTTACAATGAAAGGAAGGGATTTCTTTCTAGAACAGCCACTCTTCTTGGGCGAACAGTTGGTGGTGGTGGTGGTCCGCTGTTTCTTTCTAGAACAGCCACTCTTCTACTTAGATCCTTGTTTTCCTGCCTTCTAGCTTCATCGCTTGCAGTCAGCTCCTTCACCTTCTTCATCAGCCATTTGTTCATCTTTTGCAACAAGCCTATGTGCTTGTGTGCTTCTTGGATTGGTTCTCCTTGACATGGTGGCATCGTGTATTCTTCAAAACAATACGCCTCAGGATCCACTTCATCGCTGTTTGTTGGAGATGAACTTTGTTGAGGGCCATTCGGATCGTATAAGGCTTCCAAAGGCGGATTAAAATCCGTGTTTTGTCCCAACCTTATTGACGTGTACTCCCTGTTTGGCAAGAGTAGAAAAGCGTTTGGTCTAAGCAAGTGATGGAAAGAGTAAAGGAGCTTACCTCGCACCTCAGTCGCGGCTAAGAATTGGCTTCTCCTTAAGTGATCGACGTTCATGAATCGAGGATCAGCCCATTCTATCTCATCGATTGGCACATTACATCTCTCCAAAATGCATGTGACAAGCCCGCCAATCGTGATCTTACCATCACGTCCTCCAGTCTTATTGTCCCTTGCCCAATCGCGGTATGTGACTAACTGGTTCGCGAATTGGATGGTTAGACCAGCGCTGTTCCTATCTCCGATAATCGGGGATCCGTCACTCTTTGTACCAACGATGTCCTTGAGAGCAGTCACCAGCATTTCCATTTCCCCTAGATTGATTGTTCCAGTAGTAAAACGTGAGAAAAAGGTATTTGCAAGGATTGTTCGAAAGTACCTCAAGGCTGAGTTTCAGATTAGAGACGCCTTAGATCGTGAGGATGAGAATCTGCTTCTTGTTGAGGCTATTGATCGCCACACATCATCTAGTTCCGCCCTATCAAAATCCGGTCCATAGTTCTCGGATTCTGCTCTTGGGAATTCGAAAAGATCTCGAAGTGCTCTGAAAGTCATTCGATAATCTCTTCCTCTAATTGCAAAGAAGATGTAACCGCCACCTTGCCTTTCTTGGAGACTCTCATTTTCTGTATCGTATAAAACGATCTGAACCGTCGCCAAAAATTGTAGAGTCTCCTCCTTGTATGCTCGTTGTGGATATGACACAAATGTGGACAGCCCACAGTTTTGTAACATGAGATCCACATCTCTGGCTATTCCCATCGCGGTTAGTGCCTCCTTGCATGGATAGCGGGTCCCTATGAAGTCCATCCTCCGTAGATAGTTGAGTGCCCTTGCCGAGTTGTGCCTCTCTTTCATCTCTTTCTCTTTCTTTCCAGCAAGGATTATCTCTCTTGCTTCTTCAGCCTCTCTCTCGCCATATCCATCTGCACGAAGTGTCTCTTCAACGAGGTCCGGATCCATATCATCCTCATCCATGTACTCTCTTCCTTCCTTCGACTCATTCTCAGATTGAATTTCTAACCTTCTCTTCTCCTTTCTGCTAGGTTTGTTCGTGCTCTTAGAAGACTCTCCTTGGGCAAGATTGCTTCTCAATCGAGCATTATTCTTGGCTCTAAGGCGGAGGAGGTTAGCCTTGTTGGTTTTGCCGTCAGTCATCGTGAGAGTTGATCGGAAAAAGAGCAAGTGTCTCGACGCTCGACCTTGACACTCGAGTTGAAATGGTCGAGTGTAGTGGATGAGCAGAGAAAGAGACGATTTGCTTCTGTAAAAGAGAGAAAAACTAGAGAGAATTGTTAGAGAGAGTGTGTATTTGGTGTGAATGAAAGGAGAGAGGCTCCTCCTCCTTTTCTAAAGGAGGAAAGACAAAGGAAGAATCTTTTCAAATTCAAAATTTGAAATTGGATTAAATCAAAATTTTGAATTAAATATAAAAGATATTGCATTAAAGAAAGATTTAACCCATTTTACGGAGTAAATGTCTCCCCTTTCTCAGCTTTTGGCAGTTATAGGTGCGAAGGCATATGAATACGCATGATGGCGGGACGCTCGAGCCTGACACTCGAGCAGGTTTGGTCGAGTGTCAGTCTGCCAAGTGATGGCTGACACTTGAGTGGGACACTCGACCTAGCGTGGTCGAGTGTTGTCCCATCTTGTCGGCTCCGACCCCACCTGTCCTATTTGGGCCCCACTTTCCTGTAAAAAGGTACAAAAAACCTTCCAAGTGCATGTAAGATGAAATAGATGCAAGTAAAGATGAAAAGTAACAAGTATACTTAAAGAAATTAAACATGCCGAAAAAAATTGAACGTATATACAGAGGATACCTTTGGGATTGCCTCCCAACTGCGCTTGTTTATAGTCTCAAGCTCGACTTCCTCATATTCATTGGAGATGAGGCGGCTCATCGAGCAGAACCGAAGTTCCCTCATGAATCATGCAGTTGGCCAAATAAGGCTTAACTCTATGACCGTTCACAGTAAATCCTTCCCCATTGCTGTTTGCTAAAGTGACTGCTCCATAAGGTAGAACTTGTAGTACTTTGAATGGACCAGACCACTTTGATCGTAGTTTTCCGGGAAACAGCTTGAGTCTTGAGTTAAAGAGAAGCACTTGATCACCAACTGCAAGCGTTTTCTGCTCGATCTTTTTGTCGTGAGCTTCCTTTATGCGATCTTTGTATGCTTTTGAGCTATCATATGCTTCAAGTCTGATTTCTTCTAGCTCATGTATATCCATCTGCCTCTTTTCTTGTGTTGACTTGATATCGAAATTCAGGAGTTTGGTTGCCCAAATCGATTTGTACTCTAGTTCTACCGGCAAATGGCAGGACTTCCCATAGAGTAGTTGAAAAGGTGTGCGTCCAATAGGTGTTTTGAAAGCAGTCCTATAGGCCCAAAGAGTATCATCTAATTTGGCGGCCCAATCACGTCTTGACAGCCCAACTATCTTCATCAAAATCGATTTAATCTCCCTATTAGAGACCTCGACTTGTCCGCTGGTTTGAGGATGATAAGGAGTTGCCACCTTGTATTTAACCACATGTTTCCTAAGTAAATTCTCGAAAACCTTATTGACAAAGTGGGACCCTCCATCGCTGATCACAACTCTTGGTACACCAAATCTGGGAAATATTATGTGTTTGAAAAGCTTAAGTACCACTTTTGCATCGTTTGTAGAAGCTGCAATAGCTTCTACCCATTTAGAGACATAATCTACAACAACCAGAATGTAGTTGTTCCCTAAAGAAGGAGGCTTAAATGGTCCCATAAAATCGATTCCCCAACAGTCAAACACTTCTATTTCCAAGATAGGATTCTGCGGCATTTCATTCCTCTTGCTTATACTACCCATTCTTTGACAGCAATCACACCTAGATATGAACTCCTGGCAGTCTTTGAAAATCGATGGCCACCATAACCCGGACTGAAGAATCTTCTGTGCTGTTTTGAATGCAGCAAGGTGTCCTCCATAAGTAGATCCATGGCAGTGCTCCAATATTCCCTTGACTTCGTCTTCTGATACACATCTTCTGAATAATCCATCAGACCCTTGCTTGTAAAGATAAGGTTCATCCCATAAATACTGCCTTATATCCCTGAAATTTTTTTTCCTTTGATGATAATTCAGAGTCTTAGGCAGCTCTCCTCCTACCAAATAGTTAACCAAGTTGGCATACCATGGCAAGCAAGTTCCCACAAATTTTGATCCGATCGAGAAACACCTTTTCTGATTGTGGGCCCGACACTCGAGCAGGTGGTGCTCGAGTGTCATGGTCGAGTGTTTGATGGAAAAACTCAACACTTGTTCTTCAGGCATAGAATCGTTCATTAGAAGGGTTTCTTTAACCTGTATCCTTGATAAGTGATCAGCAACACTGTTTTCTATCCTAGGTTTGTCGACTATCTCCATGTCGAATTCTTGCAGCAACAAAATCCACCTAAGTAGTCTAGGTTTACCATCCTTCTTTTTCATCAAGTATCTTAGAGCTGCATGATCAGTATGCACAATAACTTTCGATCCAACCAGATAGGATCTGAATTTCTCAAAAGCGAACACGATTGCAATCAATTCCTTCTCTGTAGTGGCATATTTCACCTGAGCTTCATCTAGTGTTCTACTAGCATAGTAGATCACATTTAGCTTCCTATCCTTCTTCTGTCCCAGAACTGCTCCAACAGCATAGTCACTAACATCACACATTATCTCAAAAGGGAGATTCCAGTCAGGTGCTTGGACTATTGGTGCTGTTATCAAGGCTTCTTTAAGTTCGAGAAAAGCCTTGAGGCACTCTTCGTCAAAGACGAAATCTGCTTCCTTGCAAAGGAGACGAGTTAGAGGCCTAGCAGTCTTTGAAAAATCTTTGATGAATCGCCTATAAAATCATGCATGTCCCAAGAAACTCCTAATGTCTTTGACGGTTTTGGGCGGCTGCAGCTGAACCATCACTTCTATCTTGGCTTTATCGACTTCAATACCCTTTCCTGAAATCTTATGACCTAGAACGATGCCTTCTCTCACCATGAAGTGGCATTTCTCCCAATTAAGCACGAGATATGTCTGAACACATCTGGACAAAACCCTGCACAAGTTCGACAAACAAGAGGAGAAGGAAGAGCCATAGACAGAAAAAATCGTCCATGAACACCTCAACCATCTCCTCAATCAGATCCGAAAATATAGAGGTCATGCAGCGTTGAAAAGTAGCAGGTGCATTACAAAGACCAAACGGCATTCTCCTATATGCAAATGTACCATAAGGGCAAGTAAATGTTGTCTTTTCCTGATCATTTGGATGTATATGGATTTGGAAAAATCCACTATATCCATCAAAGAAACAATAATATGAGTGATTAGCCAACCTTTCTAGCATCTGATCGATAAATGGCAAAGGATAATGATCTTTTCTAGATGCAGAATTCAATTTTCTAAACTCAATGCACATCCTATGTCCTATTACAGTTCTAGTTGGAATCAAATCATGATTTTCATTCCTAATGACAGTGACCTCTCCCTTTTTAGGCACACAATGCACATAAGATACCCATTTACTATCCGAAATAGGGTAAATTATATTATCATCTAACAGTTTCAAAATTTCCTTTTTAACAACCTCCTTCAAATTCAGATTTAATCTCCTTTGAGGTTCCCTGCTAGAGTAAGATTCATTTTCAAGGTGAATTCTATGTGTGCACAAGTCAGGGGAGATCCCTCTAATGTCAGACAGTGAATATCCTAGGGCTTTTCTAAACCGTCTTAATTCAGAAAGCAACATATCTAACTCATCATCACTCAATGCTGATAAAGACGTTTTTCACGGTGTTTTCTCAAATACCAAACTGTCTATCTAATCAATTGCAGTACAGTATGGTGTCAATCCACTGGGAGAGTAACTAGCAATCAAGATATAATCTACTTATCCTAATCTAAGCCATATTCGGTTTAGCGAGTGGTGATCTATCCTAGGTGACAACGAAATCTTAAAACAGAATGCTAAAAACGAAACATGAAAATGAAATGTAAAAGAAGAGCATTTAAAATAAATCAATAGTAAAACTAATAATGAAGTGCAACAAGAAATCTCAACCTAAAAGCAGGGTATTAAAATCACGAAAATTCAATAGAGGAAAAGCGGGTTCTTGAGGTTTAGGATCAATGATTACGGTATTCTTAAGGGTTCCAGACTTATCTATCAACCTATTTAGATGACCTCTAAGCAAGGAATCACAAAGTAATCACATTCGCTCTCGCGCAATGGGACCTCTCCTAAAAGACAACCTGACTTAACTCTCGCCCAACGATTGGAAATTCAAGAGGCCTTAAGTATGGACCTTACAAAGCCTAATAACACCCTAGACAATCAATCTCTTGAGCTAGGAAGATGCTATCTTAACTTAAGCATGTTCAAGTGATTCCCCAAGCACCTCTCAGGGGGGATTCACCAAGAGATCGAATTTCAATTGACCAAAAAGAAACAAGCATTAAGAACACTTAAATTAAAGAGATCTAAGACCTTAATTAAACATAAACAAATCTGGAAATCCCTAAGTTTTCCCCTAATCTCACCCTTTCCTCAAGAACCCTAGACTAACTTACTCAGAATTCATGAAATAAAACATAGACTTAAAATCGAAAATCAATTGCATAAAACTTTAAGACTAAAAAATCGTAAATGCCTTTGTGAAGATTAGACTCGAAATTTGCTAGAAAAGATTGTATATTGAAACTTGAAATTCTAGTACAATTTATAGATCAAAAGATCTTAAAGAAAAAGGAAAAATACTTAAAGAGAAAAAAGGGAAAATTCCCTAGAAAGAAAAATGAGAAATTCCTTTAAAAAGTGAAAAGGAAATTTCCTTAAGAAAGAAAATAGAAAAAGCCTAAAATAATTGTTGGGCTTGCACAAATGGGTCTTGATGGGCCTTTTTCGCAGAGAAGCCCAAGAAGTCAATCTTCGTCCAAAGTCTTAGTTCTGGTCCGCAAATTCACTCGACCAAGTGATGGTCGAGTGTCATGCTCGAGTGTCAGAGACTCGAGTGCCAAATCTTCTAGTTCGCATCCTGAACTTCAACCTTAGGCTAGACGATTCCTCATTGGTCTTCTTGTAATCCGAAATACTCTGTGATAAGCTCCAATAAGTACCTAAAAATCCCTTTTATGCAATGTATGCAATCCCCAACACTAATAATGCAAATTATGCTTAAAAGAACCTAAAACAATGATAACAATGCACGTATGAATGCAAAACATGCTACATAATGGTCCTAAAATGTGGTAAAATGCAGACACATCAACTCCCCCAAACTTAGTCTTTGCTTGCCCTCAAGCAAATATGCATCGAACTAAGAAGGAAGAGAAGTTGCTGACAATGGGAACATCTTACTTAAACAAATGACTTGCCAAACTGAAAAACCGTAATCCACAAGTGAAACCTCATTCTTTTGTAAGAACCACAATTTACTTTCATCAAGGCTTAGCATAAAAACCGAATATTCCCTAACACTTAGTTGGACTCTTAAGAAACTCAGATTCAAAACCTATTTCTTTCAAGTGCAGTCCGCAAGAGGGGCTATTGATCAAAGACCTTGGGATTCAACTTCCTCAAATTCAGCTAGTCACTATGGTTTAAGCATTTTCGATCACTTCTCAACTCCTACTCGTTTTTATTGGCTTCAGCTTTATCAATGAAGCACGAAAAAGTACGGGTTTACGCACAGTCCCGGTTCACCTTAGGCATCGATGTATTAGCTTTATCAATGAGACGCAAAAAAGTACGTGTTTACGCACAGTCCCGGTTCATTTTAGGCGATATCAAAATGGCTTTATTGATGAACACAAGAAGGTACGGGTTTACGCACAATGCCCGTTCACCTTAGACCATATATTTTGAGCCGAGTTGAGAAGGATGATTCTATATTCACCTTATGCTTTTCTTTTTACTTAGCTAGCTGAACATAAGGAAGGATCTTATGCAATGTATCTCAAGCCCCTAATTTGGAAAATAGAATTCAATTATGAGGTAACAAATTAGGTTCTTTTCGAGACACAACCTAAGTATTGGTTTCAAAGGTCAATGATCTACCAATCAGTGTTCAAGAGGGAAAAAACACAAGTCTAAGAGTTCACTATGGTTACTAGCCAATCAACCTAGCAAGTCTACCTATCTAGCAAGATGATTCCCAAAACTCTAGACTCAATCCTATATGAATGCAATGAACACTCTGTTTTTGACTTATGCTTTTTTCGAATTTTTCAAATTTTTATGGGTTTTCTATGCCTTAGATGTAATGCAATCAAAAAGTATGCTAAATAAAATATTTTTGGTTTTTCTATGCCTTAGATGTGATGCAAATGGTCAAATGCAAGAATAAAAACTAAGAATCACAGAAAACAAAGTCAAATATCCTCTAGAACCCCCCCCCCCCCCCCCCCCCCCAAACTTAAATCACACAGTCCCTTGTGTGTATAAAAGTCCGAAAGAGGATCCTAGACCAGTAAGTCAAGTGAAAAATATGCAAAAGCAAGTCAAGTGAAAAATATGCAATGGTATTTACAATGAAAGGAAGGGCTTTTTGTACCTCTCTAGTGGTTCTAGTAGTCGGCTGCCACATTCCGCATAAGTTCCATGTAGTCGTCATTGTGCCTTTGACGCTCGAGCTCAGCTTGCTCGAGCGTTTCGGTCGAGTGTTCGGATTGCTCGATCGATTGATGCTCGAGCGGCTGGCTCGAGCTTGCCCCAGCTGCATCGAATGGTCTTCTATATGAGAAGGCTGCGGGGTTTGCAGAGGAGTGTCTAACTGGTGCGGGTTGGTGCTGCCTTTCATGATCCGTGGATACGGAGGCTCTTATTGGGCGAATAGTTGGTGGTGGTGGTGGTGGTCCACTGTTTCTTTCTAGAGCCGCCACTCTTCTACTTAGATCATCGTTTTCCTGCCTTCTAGCTTCGTCGCTTGCAGTCAGCTTCTTCACCTTCTTCATCAACCATTTGTTCATCTTCTGCAACAAGCTTATGTGCTTGTGTGCTTCTCGAACTGGTTCTCCTTGTCGTGGTGGCATCGTGTATTCTTCAAAACAATACGCCTCAGGATCCACTTCATCGCTGTTTGTTGGAGATGAACTCTGCTGAGGGCCATTGGGATCGTACAAGGCTTCTAAAGGCGGATTAAAATCCGTGTTTTGCCCCATCCTTATCGATGTGTACTCCCTGTTTGGCAAGAGTAGAAAAGCATTTGGTCTAAGTAAATGATGGAAAGAGTAAAGGAGCTTACCTCGAACTTCAGTCGTAGCCAAGAATTGACTCCTCCTTAAGTGATCGATGTTCATGAATCGAGGGTCAGCCCATTCTGTCTCATCGATTGGCACATTACATCTCTCCAGAATGCATGTGACAAGTCCGCCAATTGTGATCTTTCGATCACGTCCTCCACTTTTATTATCCCTTGCCCAATCGCGGTATGTGACCAATTGGTTAGCAAATTGGATGGTTAAACCAGCACTGTTTCGATCTCCGATAATCGGTGATCCGTCGCTCTTTGTACCAACAATGTCTTTGAGAGCAGTCACCAGCATCTCTATTTCTCCTAGATTGATCGATCCAGTAGTAAAACGTGAGAAAAATGTATTTGCAAGGATTGTTCGAAAATACCTCAAGGCCGGGTTTCAGATCAGTGATGCCTTAGATCGGGAGGACGAGAATCTGCTCCTTGTCGATGCAATCGACCGCCACACATCATCCAACTCTGTCCTATCGAAATATGGTCCATAATTTTCGGACTCGGCTTTTGGGAACTCGAAGAGGTCCCTAAGTGCTCTGAAAGTCATTCGATAGTCCCTTCCTCTAATTGCAAAGAAGATGTAACCGCCACCTTGCTTTTCTTGGAGACTCTCGTTTTCTGCATCGTATAGAACGATCTAAACCGTCGCCTAAAACTGGAGAGTCTCCTCCTTGTATGCTTGCTGCGGGTACTGCACAAATGTGGACAGCCCACAATTTTGTAACATGAGATCTACATCTCTGGTTATCCCCATTGCGGTCAGCGCCTCCTTGCATGGATAGCGGGTCCCTAAGAAATCCATCCTCCGTAGATCGTTTAGTGCTCTTGCCGAGTTGTGCCTTTCCTTCATCTCTTTTTCTCTTTTTCCGGCAAGGATTATCTCCCTTGCCTCTTCCGCCTCTCTTTTGCCATACCCATCTTCGCGAAGTGTTTCAGCAACAAGGTCTGGGTCCATCTAGTCCTCATCCATGTATTCTCTTCTTTCTTCCGACTCATTTTCAGATTGCACCTCTAACCTTTTCTTCTCCTTTCTGCCGGGTTTGTTTGCGGTCCTAGAAGACTCTCCTTGGGCAGGATTGCTTCTTGACCGAGCATTATTCTTGGCTCTAAGGCGGAGGAGGTTAGCTTTGCTGGATTTGCCGTCAGTCATGGTGAGAGTTGATCGGAAAAAGAGTAAGTGTTCTGACGCTCGAACTGGACACTCGAGTTGAGGTGATCGAGTGTAGTGGATGAACAGAAAGAGAGACGATTTGCTTCTGTAAAAGAGAGAAAAACTAGAGAGAAATGTTAGAGAGAGAGAGTGTATTTCGTGTGAATGAAAGGAGAGAGGCCTCTCCTCCTTTTATAGAGGAGGAAAGACAAAGGGGAATCTTTTCAAATTCAAAATTTGAACTTGGATTAAATCAAATTTTTTGAATTAAATGGAAAAGATATTGCATTAAAAAAAAGATTTAACCCATTTTTCGGAGTAAATGTCTCCCCTTTCTCAGCTTTTGGCAGTTATAGGCTTTGGAGGCATGTGAATAGGCATGAAGGCGGGATGCTCGAGCCTGACACTCGAGCAGGTTTGGTCGAGTGTCAGTCTGCCAAGTGATGGCTGATACTCGAGTGAGACACTCGACCAGGCGTGGTTGTTTGTCCCTTTAGTATCTGCTGCAAGATGTCCATCACTTCAGCTGTTTGTTGTGGTGGTTGCGTGTTGTATCCAGGAGGTGGTTGGTGGTGTGTTTGCTGGTACTGTTGTTTGGGTATGAATGGTTTGGGTTATGGTTGCGGGTGCGGTTTGGGTGGGTACACCTGGTCGTTTGGATTTGCTACATTTGTGTTTCTGTAGGAGAGGTTGGGGTTGGGTTTGTAGCTGTTGAATTGTCTGTAGTTGTTGTTTTGGTTCTGCACGAAATTGACCTCTTCAACTTCATCATTGTCTTCTTCAACTCGTTCTGATTCACTGACATGGTGTACTTGCTTATGGTGAGCTGAAAAGTAGCTTGTCTAGTTTGTCTTGTATAGCTTTGATCTCCTTTCTACTAACCATATCTGAATCTGTTGCGCCTCTAGGAGTTCGATCATAGTCTTCACTGTATTGGCCATCTGCTTGAGCTAAATTTTCCACTAATTCCCATCCATCATCGACATCCTTATTGAGAAAATTCCCATTGCTGGCTGTGTCTAGCAACATACGTATCTTGGGAATGACGCCTCTGTAGAGAGTACTGAGAAGAGACTCAGTAGTGAAACCATGATGAGGACATTGGGATTGGTACATCTTGAATCGTTCCCAAGCCTCAGAGAATGTTTCGGAATGGTTTTGCTTGAAACCAGAGATAAAATTGCGAAGTTTCGCAGTTCTAGAGTTGGAAAAATTTTTTCCTAGAAACGCTTGTTTGCAGGCATCCCAAGATGTAATAGACCCTTGTGGCAAGTGTTTTTCCCATAGATGTGCTTTGTCTCCAAGAGAGAAAGGAAACAATCGCAATTTCAGAGCATCCTCACTAACCCCATTTATTTTTGTCAGACTGGTTAGTCTTTCAAATTCATCAAGATGATCTAGTGGGTCCTCAGAAGGTAAACCATGAAATTTACTGTTCTGAACCATGGAGATCATACCACTCTTAATCTCAAAGTTATTGTTGGCGATGGCTGGTGGGACAATTCCATGGCGTTTAGTGTGGATACTGAGAGCATCACCGGCTCCAATGTGTCTAACTCTCCTAGGACGAGTTTCTAGTTCAGTAGCTTGTACTTGTTCTTCCATGTTCACCTGATCCGTGTATTCTTCGTTCAATCTATTCCGTTGTTCTCGCAAGTATTCACGAGGCAAACGGTCTATTCTGTCAGAGTATGGGATGAGGTCTTCACTACCACGGGATCTGGTATTCATGCAAGTGATTTGTGTTGTCGGAAATAACACTCGAGCAGGTGGTGCTCGAGTGTAGTGATCGAGTGTTGATGGGGTCTGCTCGAGCTCTCTGGAAACAGAAGAAAGATCAACGAGCTCGGGCTGTGTTGGTCGAGCTTGTTGATCGAGTGTACCTGAAAGCAAACAGAAACCAGAAACGAGATTAGAATAGTATAGTAAAACTTAGTCTCAGGAAAGTGATTTTCCTAATTGTAGCTAACTAGTTCCCAGTTGGCAACGGCGCCAATTTGATAAAGACGTTTTTCACGGTGTTTTCTCAAATACCAAACTGTCTATCTAATCAATTGCAGTACAGTATGGTGTCAATCCACTGGGAGAGTAACTAGCAATCAAGATATAATCTACTTATCCTAATCTAAGCCAGATTCGGTTTAGCGAGTGGTGATCTATCCTAGGTGACAACGAAATCTTAAAACAGAATGCTAAAAACGAAACATGAAAATGAAATGTAAAAGCAGAGCATTTAAAATAAAGCAATAGTAAAACTAACAATGAAGTGCAACAAGAAATCTCAACCTAAAAGCAGAGTATTAAAATCACGAAAATTCAATAGAGGAAAAGCGGGTTCTCGAGGTTTAGGATCAATGATTAGGGTATTCCTAGCGGTTCCAGACTTATCTATCAACCTATTTAGATGACCTCTAAGCAAGGAATCACAAAGTAATCACATTCGCTCTCGCGCAATGGGACCTCTCCTAAAAGACAACCTGACTTGACTCTCGCCCAACGATTGGAAATTCAAGAGGCCTTAAGTATTGACATTACAAAGCCTAATAACACCCTAGACAATCAATCTCTTGAGCTAGTAAGATGCTATCTTAACTTAAGCATGTTCAAGTGATTCCCCAAACGCCTCTCGGGGGGATTCACCAAGAGATCGAATTTCAATTGATCAGAAAGAAACAAGCATTAAGAACACTTAAATTAAAGAGATCTAAGACTTTAATTAAACATAAACAAAAGATCAAAAGATCAAAAGATCTTAAAGATCAAAAGATCTTAAAATTGAAATTCTAGTACAATTTATAGATCAAAAGATCTTAAAGAAAAAGGAAAAATACTTAAAGAGAAAAAAAAGAAAATTCCCTAGAAAGAAAAATGGGAAAATCCTTTAAAAAGTGAAAAGGAAATTTCCTTAAGAAAGAAAATATAAAAAGCCTAAAATAATTATTGGGCTTGCACAAATGGGTCTTGATGGGCCTTTTTCGCAGAGAAGCCCAAGAAGTCAATCTTCGTCCAAAGTCTTAGTTCTGGTCCGCAAATTCACTCGACCAAGTGATGGTCGAGTGTCATGCTCGAGTGTCAGAGACTCGAGTGCCAAATCTTCTAGTTCGCATCCTGAACTTCAACCTTAGGCCAGACGATTCCTCATTGGTCTTCTTGTAATCTGAAATACTCCGTGATAAGCTCCAAAAAGTACCTAAAAATCCCGTTTATGCAATGTATGCAATGCCCAACACTAATAATGCAAATTATGCTTAAAAGAACCTGAAACAATGATAACAATGCATGTATGAATGCAAAACATGCTAAATAATTGTCCTAAAATGTGGTAAAATGCAGACACATCAAATGCATTATTTACTATTACTGGATATGTCGAGTTAGATCCAAGAAATGCGTACCTGAGCCCGGAGGGGAGCGGTTTGAGTTCTACTTTTGGTGATTTGAGCTCCAACCAGTCGTCATCCGTTTGACACTCGATCTTGGTGTGGTCGAGTGTTGAGGTCGAGCGTTGATTTTCTGAGGCCAAATTGGGACACTCGGGCTCTGCTTGCTCGAGTGTTGAGGTCGAGTGTAAGGTTTCGAACTGTTTTTCACTTTTCAGTGATTTGCAAGAGTCCAACAAGCTTTTGTAGACCTCAGTTTCTTCGTATATGTATCCGTCACAACCGTCTTTCATCAAAGCAGTACCAAGGTGATCTTTCTCTATCAATTCCCCAAACAGATCCTTTGAAAGATCATCTATTTCTTGTACCACGAACAGCTGACCCTCAATGATCGGTTTTCTCATTATGTCGCTGATGCTGAAAGTCATCTTGAAATCTTTCCCCAGATTGAGTTCAATCTCTCCTTTTGGCACATTGATCACAGCTCCTGCAGTGGCTAAGAAAGGCCTACCAAATAGCAAGGGGTCCTTTGGTTCTTCTCCCATATCTAGAACAACGAAATCCGTGGGGATTTCTACTCCTCCAACCCGAACTGGTAAGTCTTCCAGAATTCCATGTGGAATCCTAACTGATCTGTCAGCTAGTACCAAAGATATCTTACAAGATTTGTATTTGTCGAACCCTAATCGTTTGGCGACTGTTAGAGGCATCAGGCTGATTGATGCCCCTAAATCACACAAGCAACTCCTGAATATGAGAGGTCCAAGTGAGCATGGGATTGTGAATGTTCCTAGATCATCAAGCTTCTTAGGCACAACTTTCCTTTGTATGATAGCACTGACCTCATGTGTTAGCACAACCATCCCTTCAACTTCTTGTGTTTTGTCCTTGACTGCATCCTTCAAAAACTTTTGATAAGGGGGCATTAGCATAAAGGCATCCAGAATTGGTATTTTTACTTCAACATCCCTCATCTGTTTTTCAAAGAGAGCTTTGTATTTGTCTGCAACATCCTTTTTGAATCTTTGTGGGAAAGGAAGTTGTGGTTTGAAAGGAGGTGGAGCGAACGGTTTTGGGTCTTTCTGTACGTCAGTTGTTTTTTTGGGCTGGGGTTCTGACACTCGAGCAGGTGGTGCTCGAGCGTCTTGGTCGAGTGTCAAAGATTTCAGCTTTTCTGTGCTGATTTATGTCTGTTCTTCGACCAAATCATCCTCCCCTTCCTGAAGGACACTGTCCTCAGTGTTCTCTGTCTTTTCAGCACAGATTAGTAATTCACGGCCACTACGGAGTGTAATGGCGTTGGCGTGATACTCCTTAGGGTTTTGAACAGCTTTTCCAGGTAGTTGTCCAGGTTGTTTTGCAGCGGATGAGGATCCTTGCTGATTCTCCACATACTTGAGACGGGCATTAAGAGTCTCAAATTTGCAGTTGAGGTCATTATGTGAAGCATCAATCTTAGCGTGTACCTCAGCAAATTTCCTTGTTAATTCGGAAGCAGTGGCGGTCTGTCCCTTTAGTATTTGCTGCAAGATGTCCATCGCTTCAGGTGTGTGTTGTGGTGATTGTGGTTCGTATCCAGGTGGCGGTTGGTGGTGTGTTTGTTGGTACTGTTTTTTGGGTATAAATGGTTTGGGTTGTGGTTGTTGGTGAGGTTTGGGCGGGTACACATGATCGTTTGGATTTGCTACATTTGTGTTTCTGTAGGAGAGGTTAGGCTTGGGTTTGTAGATGTTGTATTGTCTGTAGTTGTTGCTTTGATTCTGCACGAAATTGACCTCTTCAACTTCATCATCGTCTTCTTCAACCCGTTCTGATTCACCTACATGGTGTACTTGCTTATGGTGAGCTGAGAGTAGCTTGTCCAGTTTATCTTGTATGGCTTTGAGCTCTTTTCTACTAACCATATCCGAATCTGTTGCGCCTCTAGGAGTTTGATCATAGTCTTCACTGTATTGGCCATCTGCTTGGGCTAAACTCTCCATTAATTCCCATCCATCATCAACATCCTTATTAAGAAAATTCCCATTGCTGGTTGTGTCTAGCAACATACGTATCTTGGGAATGACGCCTCTGTAGAGAGTGCTGAGAAGAGACTCAGTAGTGAACCCATGATGAGGACATTGTGATTGGTACATCTTGAATCGTTCCCAAGCCTCAGAAAATGTCTCAGAATGGTTTTGCTTGAAACCAGAGATAGAATTGCGAAGTTTCGCAGTTCTGGAGTTGGAAAAGAATTTGCCTAGAAATGCTTGCTTGCAGGCATCCCAAGATGTAATAGACCCTTGTGGCAAGTTTTTTTCCCATAGGTGTGCTTTGTCTCCAAGAGAGAAAGGAAACAGTCGCAATTTCAGATCATCCTCACTAACCCCATTTATCTTTGTCAAACTGGTTAGTCTTTCAAACTCATCAAGATGATCCAGTGGATCCTCAGAAGGTAAACCATGAAATTTATTGTTCTCTACCATGGAGATCATACCACTCTTAATCTCAAAGTTGTTGTTGGCGATGGCTGGTGGAACAATTCCATGGCGTTGAGTGTGAATACTGGGAGCATCACCGACACCAATGTGTCTAACTCTCCTAGGACGGTTTCCTAGTTCAGTAGCTTGTACTTGTTCTTCCATGTTCACCTGATCCGTGTATTCTTCGTTCAATTTGTTCCGTTGTTCTCGTAAGTATTCACGAGGCAAACGGTCAATTCTGTCAGAGTATGGGATGAGATCTTCGCTGCCACGGGATCTGGTATTCATGCAAGTGGTTTGTGTTGTCTGAAATGACACTCGATCAGGTGTTGCTCGAGTGTGCTGATCGAGTGTTTCTGGGGTCTGATCGGGCTTTCCAAAAACAGAAGAACAATCAAGGAGCTCAGGCTTAGTTGGTCGAGCTTGTTGATCGAGAGTTCCTGAAAGCAAACAAAAACTAGAAACGAGATTAGAATATTGTAGTAAAACTTAGTCTCAGGAAAGTGATTTTCCTAATTGTAGCTAACTATAACCCAGTTGGTAACGGCGCCAATTTGATAGACAGGTTTTTACGGTGTTTTCTCAAATACCCTACTGTTTATTTAATCAATTGCAGGACAGTATGGTGTCAATCCACTGGGAGAGTAACTAGCAATCAAGATGTAATCTACTTATCCTAATCTAAGCCAGATTCGATTTAGTGAGTGGTGATCTAATCTAGGTGAAAACAAAATACTAAAACAGAGTGCTAAAAATGAGACAGGAAAATAGAATGTAAAAATAGAGCATTAAATATAAAGCAATAGTAAAATGAAATGAAGTGCAACACCGAATCTCAACCTAAAAGCAGAGTATTAAAATTCACGAAAATTCAATAGAGGAAAAGAGGGTTCTCGAGGTTAAGGATCAATGATTAAGGTATTCCTAGGGGCTCCAGACTTGTTTATCATCCTATTTAGATGACCTCTAAGCAAGGAATCACAAAGTAATCACATTCACTCTCGCGAAATGGGACCTCTCCTAAAAGACAACGTGACTTGACTCTCGCCCAACGATTGGAAATTCAAGAGGCTTTAAGTATGGACCTTACAGAGCCTAATAACACCCTAGACAATCAATCTCTTGAGCTAGGAAGATGTTATCTTAACTTAAGCATGTTCAAGTGATTCCCCAAACGCCTCTCGGGGGGGATTCACCAAGAGATCGAATTTCAATTGATCAGAAAGAAACAAGCATTAAGAACACTTAAATTAAAGAGATCTAAGACCTTAATCAAACATAAACAAATCTGGAAATCCCTAAGTTTTCCCCTAATCTCACCCTTTCCTCAAGAACCCTAGACTAACTTACTCAGAATTCATGAAGTAAAACATAGACTTGAAATCGAATTCTAATTGCATAAACTTAAGACTAAAAATCGTAAATTGCTTTTAAGAGATAGAGATCAAAAATTGCTAGAAAAGATTGTATGTTAAAACTGGAAATTCTAGTACAATTTATAGATCAAAAGATCTTAAGAAAAAAGGAAAAAATACTTAAAGAGAAAAAAGGAAAATTCCCTAGAAAGAAAAATGGGAAATTCCTTAAAAAGTGAAAAGGAAATTTCCTTAAGAAAAGAAAATGGAAAAGGCCTAAGATAGTTGTTTTGGCTTGCACAAGTGGGTATTGATGGGCCTTTTTCGCAAAGAAGCCCAAGAAGTCAACTTCGTCAAAAAGTCTTAGTTCTGGTCCGCAAATCCACTCGACCAAGTGATGGTCGAGTGTCATGCTCGAGTGTCAGACTCGAGTGCCAAATCTTCTAGTTCACATCCTGAACTTCCACTTTAGGCCAGACGATTCTTCATTGGTCTTCTTGTAGTCCAAAATACTCCATGATAAGCTCCAAAAAGTGCCCAAAAATACCTTTTATGCAATGTATGCAATGCCCAACACTAAGTATGCAAATTATGCCTAAAAGAACCTAAAACAATGATAATAATGCAAGTATGAATGCAAAACATGCTAAATAATGGCCCTAAAATGTGGTAAAATGCAGACACATCAATACTCCGATTCAGCTAACTAGGGGAAATGGTTTGTTATTTCTTAGACTCCCACGAAATGAGTGAAGATCCAAGGAACATACGGAAACCAAATGTTCATCTTCGAGTGTCTTTGCAAGAGCACCAATCAGCATATGTGAAGGCCTTGATAATCAAATCGCAATCTGTAGAATAGAAAATACTTTTTTCTATTGTTCCTTCAAGTAGCGAAGTACTTTAAGAGCAACTTGTAAGTGAGATTATTTTGGAGCTGATGTGAATTGGCAGAGTTTATGAACTCCAAATGTGATGTTTTGTCTAGATATAGTAAGATACATCATCTTGACAATGAGTCTTATGTATGTCTTTGGTTCCAGAAGTAATGGTTCTTCACTGTCCAATGAGAGTTGTGTACTCGTCTCCATTGGTATATTTGATGAAGAGTGTGTGATCTGTGTATGATTTCTTGAACCCCAGAAACTGCAGAGTATTGCTAAACTTCAGAAACCACTGTCATGAAGCATGTTTTAAGCCATACAAAGATTTGTGCAATTTGCATACTGCATTGTCAGGTAATGTCTCTTCTTCTTTAGGTGTGTATCCTGGTGGTAAAGACATATAAATTTCTTTATGCAGATCCCCATTTAGGAAAGCATTGGACACATCAAGCTGAGTCAAACTCCAACCTTTTGTCGCGGCCACTCCAATCAGAGTTTCAATAGTTGTCATTTTGGTGACATGGGAAGAAGGTATCTATAAAATCCAGTCCCTATTTTTGAGTAAAACCCTTAGCTACTAACCTAGCTTTGTACCTTTCTAAAGTTCCATCAGCATTCAACTTAGTTTTATAAACCCATCGACATCCTATTGCTCGTTTTCCTTCAGAAAAATAGCAAATAGTCCAAGTTCAAGAGTTCTCTAATGCTATTAGTTCGTCATTCGTGGCATGGATCCATTCTTCAAATTTCTCAGCTTGAGAAAAATAAGTGGGTTCGGAGAAAAGACTCACAACACAGATGTATGTCTTGTATGCTTCTGACAGCTTGTCATACGACATGTAGTTTGCCAGTGGAAAGGTAAGTCTGTCTCTGTAAGTCCACAACAGTAGTCATGAAGATATTCATGAGCTTTTATTTTCCTTTTGTTGAACTTATCAGGAAAGATCTCCCTAGCTTCATCTTTATTGATTTGGTCTTCTGAGATTGCAGGTCAATTTTGAACCTCATTTGTTATCCTTGTCTCCTTAGAACGTGAAGGTATTGGAGAATCACACTCAGAAACATCCATAGTTTCTCTGTTGGCAGTTTTAGTTGGAAACAAAACATTTATTTTACTATGTTCTTTGTCTTGAAAAGGGAATATGTCTTCATGGAATATTACATTACAAGATATGTGTATTCCATTTGTCTCTAAATCCAGCGATTTGAACCCCTTATAACCCGCAGGATACCCTAGGAACAAATGAGGTTTGGCTCGATGATCAAACTTGTGTCTTTGCTTCAAGGATGTTGAGCTATAACAAAGACAACCAAAAACTTTTAGACTTTCATAGCCTGGTACTTTAGAGCTTAGCATTTGATATGGTGACACATTCTTGTGGAAAGTGGTTGGTAGTATGTTGATCAAGAAAACTACGGTGATGACACAATCTCCCTATATTCAGGATGTGCTGGTGCTTCCTCTCTACTATAGAGTTCTACTCTGGTGTTTAAGGGCAGTTGTGATAGGACTCAATACCTTTGGTTCCATCTTTGTCAGAAAATCTGGAAAAATGGTAAAACATCACATTTCAAACGATTAGATAAATCCAAGTAACACGAGAGTAATCATCAACAATAGTTCAGAAATAGCGATATCCCTTTAGAGTGGGAACAGAGAAGGATCCCAATCATCAATATGAAGCAAGTCAAATGGATTACTGCACATGTTATTCAATGAAACAAAAGGTAAACGCCTCTGTATTGCGAAGGGACATATTTCACAATGAAAACTGTCTTTATTCCTCTTATTACACCAAGCAAGTTCATCACAAAATCTACTTTAGTGTCAACATGATGTCATAATCTATTGTGCCAAAGAGAATTACTAAAAACAACATTTATTGAAAACGGAAGTTTTGAGCAGCTCCATTCTCAAAAGAAATTTTGTCAAGGATGTAGAGATTTGATATCTTCTTAGCTTGACCAATCATCAGCCCCTTGATAGGCTCCTTAATCACACAAATAATAGGATCAAACATAACACGGCAGTTTAAATCATTAGTCAACTGACTAACACTAAGCAAGCTTAGTCTAAAATCTGGAATATACAGAATACCCTTCAGTACCAAATTGTCATTAATCTTAACTTCACCAATCTCCTCGATGTGAGTATCTAAACCATGCTCCACTATCGATTATTCAAGACTAACTCGAAAAGTTTACCCATGTGGTTCTTATTATTCCTACGAAGTGAATAGTGGACTTTGAGAAAGCCATACTTGGCAATGCAGTAATGGTTCCATTGGTACTTGATGTCTGTAAATCTTTACTTGATGGCAAGGCTAACTGAGAGTTGAAGTAGGCAATTACTCCTTTCATTTGATCTTTGGACAATCCTTTTAGGATGCCTGCAGTTTCGGTTTGATCTTCTTTACAATCTGAGAGAGCAATCTGACCAATTGTTGACTTGTTTTGATTCTGCCTTTGTTTGTGTTTGAATCCAGGTGGAAAACCGTGAATCTTGAAGCATTTTTCTACAGTATGACCTGTATATCAATAGTGACCGCAAACAGCATGTTGATTGTTTTGGGTGGACGCAACTGCATTCACTGAAGCTTCTATTGTGCTCTTTTCTACAAAATGATAAGTACATGCGCCTGGAACTGTTATGATACTCCTTTGGTTGTGATCTTGTACACTTTTGCCAAGTTTGGTATCTCTTTTTGCATAATGATTTGGCTTCTTGCATTCAAATATGACTCATTCAACCCTGCAAGAAACTTGATCACCTTTGTACGCTCTGTCTTTACTGACATCAATTTGCAACATTGGCAGACTTTGCAAGTATTGACACACTCAGCTCCTTCAAGGTCATCCCACAGAGTATTCATCTTGGTGTAATAGGTTGAAAAATCCATTGTCCCTTGTTGAAGAGTCCAAATTAGTTGTGTTAATTGATAGGATCTAGGCAAATTGGTAATGTGGAATCTAACCAGTAAGTCTTTCCAAATCTCTGTGGCATTCTCAAGTCGAAGAATATTACTATAAATCTGCTTATTGACAGAATTGAGAATCCAAGACTTAACCATTGAGTTACATATCGACCAAATTCTGTAGGGTGAGTAGGATATGGCCTATGAAGACTACCATCAACAAAGGCTATCTTATTCTTCGCATCTAGTGCTATGTTCATTGCTATACTCCAAGTAGTATCGTATGTTCCATCTAGAACTTCTAATATAATCGCGACTCCGGGATTATCTACACTAGTCAGATAATAGGGAAAAAATTGAATACCTTCGAAATTGAAACTTTCTCCGGTTGCAATTTGATTTTTTGAACTCGCATTACCAAAAAGATTCTTCGAGACCGTCGATGTTTGATTTTCTTCATCGATTTGATCAGTTTTGCGATCTTGTTGTACGAGTTGATATTATCAATTTTCTTGACGTCACTGGTATTTTAACTCCTACACGAACAACCACCATGTTTAGGTCTTGATTTCAACAGAAACTAGATTATTTGTCAAGAAAAGAAGAAGAAATTGGACTTAGTACGATGAAATTGAGCTGCCTCTTTAACAGAAAGAGTCGGATAATCTCTGCTCTGATACCATATCAAAGTAACGTAGAGAAATCGAAGAGGAATTGAAGAAGAAGAAGAGAAAGTAAGAAATCGAAACTTTGTATTTCATTATTGTGCAATGAACGAAACTGTTACAAACTATATATGAATAAGATGAATCTCAATTTACTCAAATAGGGGATTAAGCCGGTTACATAAGAAAATCGGACCACTACTATTAATCTAATAAACTACAACAACCTAATCCACAATGTACATTTTCCACAGTCCAGAAATATCTAGTTATATAATAATTTAAATATAAGATGAATCCTAAGGTTATACCTGAAAAAATTGTTTATAATAACCATTTAACAGAATATTTAAATAACTTTTAAAAAGGTAGAACATTCTTTGTGGTATGGAATAAATGGCAATTTTTTATTATTATAACAATTGGAGCTTGCAAGTTTTTGATTTAGGAAAGGAATTATTATGTTTTTTTCTGAAAGCTAATTTGTAATTTAATCTTAATTAACTTTTATAAGGATAGTCGTATCCTTTAAACTTATTATTTATAATTGTCAAATTATTCAAACAATCTTTTTCTTTTACTATAAAAAGCTCGAAAATAAATAACCAAAATACACCTTAGGTATATAAATGAAAAGGCCAAAAACAAATACTAAAAATACTAAAGATTAGTTGATATTTCAGTAAATAATCTAAGTATAAACAAAATGAAGTGTCCAAGAGAAATGATTGAGTGATAACAAGAATTTACTATCAAATACTAATTACTAGATCATATCATCAAAATATAATAAATTATCAATCTAATTGGGAGTGTAAGTAGCATCGAGGACACAATTAACTACTCTAATCCATTTCAATTAAGCTGAATATTTTCTAGCAACCTAAATTAATTAAACATAGATTGAATTGAACATAAAAGTAAAGAGAACAAATAGCAATAATCGGAATAAAGGTAAAACAATTCAGTAAGGAATAAAGCAGTAGGTGAAACAAGCGCAAGGTGGTGAGAAAATAGATCCCTGAAGAATAGGTATCACGGATCAATGTGTCCTTTAAAACAACTAGTCACTTGAAAACATTCAATAAAGCAGACCTCTAGGCGGTAGGTTCACAAGACATTGAATCCGCTCTTGTGGCAAACAAACTCGATTTAGCTATTAACAAACCTTATCACCATAGGCATTTGAAAACTTAACTGACATGAAGAAACAACTCACTTCAAGCCGACTCACACCTTAGATATTCGATCTCTCAAGCTAAGAGTGTAAATCTCTAAAATTGGTTCGGTCAGGCGTTATACCTAACACCTATCAGGTGCTAGAACGTCTAACAACATGCTTCAGTTGATCAGGATGAAACAAGTGATGAAAGCACCAAATCAGATAAGATCTAATTTTTTCTTAACCTCAAGCAACCTAGAAGACTTAAGATCCATGCTAACTTATCCCATCCTTAAGAGCCCTAGGTAAACTACTCATAAATCATAACATAAACATTCATGTGGTAGTCTTTCTATGTTGTTTGAAAATCTGAGAAGATTCTTACTGCCTTTGGATTGTGTATGCATACAACATGTGAACTCAACTTGAGCAGTAGGGTCGAGTCAAATTCATAGTTGCGGTAGCACCTGAAACAAAAACAAAAGCACAGTGAATTATCAACTCGTAAGAAAATGAACTTGGTCTCACAAAATTAGTAATCCTAAAAGTAGTTAGCAGAAACCCATTTGGCAACACAGCCAATTTGATAAAAACTATTTACATCAAATACATATTACTAGATCATATCATTGCAGTACAATAAGCTATCAATCCAACTGGGAGTGTAACTAGCATTCATGACACAACTAACAATTCTAATCAAAGCCAATCAGGGTGAATATTTTCTAGCAACCTAAATTAATCAAACTCAGATTGAATCAAACCTAAAAGTAAACCTAGCAAATAACAGTAATGGGAATAAGGGTAAACCAATTCAGTAAAGAATAAAGGTGTAGGTGAACAATCACAAGGTTATGAGAAAATAGGTCCATGAGGAATGGGTATCACGAATCAATGTGTCTCTTAAATAAATTAGGTGCTTGACAACACTCAATAGAGCAGACCTCTAGGCAGTAGGTTCACAAGACATTGAATCAACTCTCATGGAAAACAAACTCGATTAAGCTATCTAGAGACTTTATCGCCATAGGCGTTTGACAACTTATCCGACATGAAGAAACAACTCACTTCGAGTCGATTCACACCCCAGACATTTGATATCGCGACCTAAGAGTGTGAATCTTTGAAGTTGGTTCTGATAACAAGATATTTACCCTCGTTAGTCAAATCTATTGTAATACAATATGTATCGAACCAAAAAGTGGTGCTAGCACAAGGGATATGATAAACCAATCTAGTTCAAGTGCATCAATTTTCAGGGTCATGTCAAACAGAGCAAGCAGTGAAACAGAGTATGAACTTCAAAAATCAGAAAGCTAAAGGAGGGTCATGAGGAAGAAAGGTTAGTGATTTCGATCCGACTAAGGGTTCCTAAGCTTGTCTACCAACCTATTAAGCAAGATCTAAGGCGGAGAAACACAAAAAGTGGGTAAACAAGTCATTTTCATGAACATGAGATCTCAACCTGTTGAGATCTAACCCAAAACTCTTTGGAGATTTCTGGGCAGATTGGCATGATGAAAAACTTCTCAAATCAGCCAACAAACAATCTAAACGACCAATCTCTTGGGATAGAAATGCTAGTCCTGACTGTACCTAAGCTTGGAACCCTAGAACTTCTCAGATGTAGAACTCAAGCGAATCAAATCTCATGTGATTCATATGAAACTAGCATTATGCTCAAACAGAAAGCTAGATCTACACATCAAACACCTAAGCAAGATAAAAACCCAGAATGAGACCTAGATCTACCTTCTTCCTCATGAGACCCTGAGGGATCTACTCACTCATGGTTATGAACATAAACCCATATATTACAATAAAGACATAGACATAAAGAGCATTAAAAACTAAAGAAGAAAATGGACTTAAATCCTTGAGATTCTTAATACATCAAACTACATGTAAGAAATAAATCAAAAAAGATGCAAGGAGAAAATAGAGAAAAGACTTTGCTGTTTTTTGGTAAACAAGGTTTGTCCTTAGGGTCTGGTGGACTAAGTATATTTATAGCCCAAGGCCAAAACCATAAATATTCTACAAAAGTCAACAAGATAAAAAATGATATACGCTCGCTGCTTCAGGGGTCTTCAGGGCTTATTTATTTTGCAGAAATTTGGCCCATCCTCCAGGTAACGGGCAAGCTGGGAGGGTGCGAATCAAATTTTGGGCTTCAGAAAGTTTGGCCCATCCGCAGGGATATCCTTGCAGTCTTTAAGCCAATTTTACCCCATAATACCATAAATTCAGCTCTTTTGCACCTAAGTGTCTCCAAATGCATGATGTATGCAAAAATTCTCCTAAAAGACCCTAAAGTGCATATAATGCTATGGATAAAGATACAATTCTACCTAAAATGTGATGTTAAAATGGTCAAAATATGAACATATCAACTTTCCCAAACTTAGTTCTTGTTTGGCCTCAAGCAAGTGCAATGAATTAAGAAGGAAGAAAGGTGCAGACACAGGGAATATCCAGCCTCTAACAAACAACTCACCAAAATGCTTACAAAAATCCACAATTAGCCCATATCCTTTGGAAAGACCACAATCTAATTGCACCAATGCTTGGCACCTGATTCCTTATTTCTACAATATGCTGGTCTCAAAAGGGACTATGAATCAAAGAACATGTAATTCAACTTTCCTAAGCTTAGCAAGACCTTAACATAAACTTTGGTGGCTCTCTCTCTTATTTATTTCGACTATCTTCACTTATTCAATTTAGCTCAACAGCTCAATATAAATGGATATACACAAGAATGAAAGGTGATGGGTTTACACCTCCTCCCAGCTACTTCACCAACTACATGAGGGACAAAATGGCAGATTACATAAGCGTGAGAGAGTACGAGTTTACACACTGTTCCAGCGGCTTCATCATACCAAATTACTCTATAGGAAGGTGGATTTACACAAACACAAGAGGGTACGAGTTTGCGCACAATCTCGGTTGCTTCATCCTGCCAAAGACACGCAAAGACATACGGGTTTACGCACACCTCTAGTTTGTTTATAGCTTCCTAGCATTTGAACAATGGAGCTATAAAATTGGTTTTTAGTAAAGCAGAGATTTCCCACAAACAATAGGTCAATATAATCAAAAGAAAGGAAACTATTCGATGTATCTATAGGCCCTACATAGAAAATATGATTCAATTATGCACCACTCGCCAAACCGCTTGAGACTCAACCACACATTTTCTGCTGAATTATGCACCACTCATTCACCCCACTTGCCATTATTGTAGGAGCAAAGTGACCTCGACCTTCTAGAAGCTTTAATGGGTATGGACCTCAAGCCCAACTCGCCTAGTGGATCTCAAAACCCCTTCTATTTTGGCCCAACAAATTCCTAGTGATTGTTCCCTTGCCAATGTTGATTCAATACCTATGTTGAACAATGTCTAAAACAAGAAAATATCAAACATATGTGGGCTTAGTATAAGCCAATCAACAACTCAATCCTATATAATCAATTAGTAGAGATAAGGACTGAGTTAATGATAATTGTTGAACCAGAAAATCAAACTGAAGGCTGAAAAAATAGCAGCGTGCTTGAGTAAGTGTGTGTAGTTGTAATAAGGGATCAATATATAGTTCTCCAAGATATGTCTCATATGCATCAACTACTCACTCAGCCCACAACCCTTATCAGCAGCTAAGAACTTTTGAAACAAACATTAAAAATAGATCTTAAAGTAATTGAATGATATTTACAAAAATATATTCATGGGACTTCCCTTGTATTCTTTTCCATCACCCATACCCACGTCTTCATTAATCGTGAAACCTTGACCTTCTATTGTAAGCTTACTTGAATCACCATAGTTGAGATCAAATTCCATCTTGATATCATCGCCTAAGTTCAACGCAATGGTCCTTCTTTTCACATATATAACTACTCCAACAGATGCCAGAAATGGTCTTCTGATATTCCTCATATTTTTTTGGTTTTGAGCTCATTCTTACGGTTATATTTGGGAAATTCGTCTATGTTTTATTGAGATTTCAGGTCAAAACGTTAAGAGTTGGAATCATGTTTGAAGGTGGACTTTAGAGAGGTTTGAAACATTTTCCAGCATTCTCCACGAAAGGAAGGACCGATCACTAAAGAGTTTGTTTGGCTAAGAGTTAGGTTTAAGAGATTTAAATGATCTCTTAAAGTAATTGGTCGATCAATGCATAAGTGATCACTCATGAAATGAACTAAGCTTAAGCATAATGCTAAATGTGAGAACCAACAAGCACATACAAAACCATGACTCTATCTACTCAACACACCCATAATTGGTTCCAATCTAGCTAATCTAACTCATAAAATGATCCTAATCTACCCAATACACATTAGGCGATTTTCTTTTCGGCCCATAGATCATCATCCCAATACACATAGGTTTCTAACTTCTTCTAGCGATTTTGGGACTTATACACTTATAACACTTTGGTTCTTTTCTTCTTTTCCTTTCATAACACTTGGAACCTCTCCTCATTTGCTTCCAAAAAACATTTAATAGACTCTCAAACTCTTATAGTTTCCCCCTTTCTCTCTTTGACTCTTTCACTCAAACCGTTTCCATCTCCATTTGTTCTTTTTCATTCATTTTCTTTCCTAAACAAAAGCATTCCCACATCCAACAAAAATTGAAACCACCCACCAAATCCGAATCTGGTCCAAAAATCGTGGACTCGAAACTATATAAAGCCATGGTTTTATCGGTTCTTACCTAACACTTTATGCCAAGCTAGACCAAAAAACAGACTTCACAATCACACACATAAGCATGATATGGTTTCAAAGAAGGAAAACGTGCAGCAAGCTGGGAATCTACTTGGACTAATAAAGTAGCAGCATGAAAAAAAAAAGATAATCCAAGTATTCTAAGCAATTCACAAACTCTAAGTTGATGCAAAAACATGATAATAAACATTCAGGTTTAACGTTACCACTTAAAAAGGATGAGTATCAAATCACAACAATTTCAATCAAGGCGTAAGATTCATTCGAACAATTTCTAGCATTGTTCAACTTTCACTTTCAGAACAAGAATGAATGCAACAAACAATTATCAACGAGGGCCGTGATTCTAACATGTCAAACCAACATCATATATGACATTTAACCTCATAATTCTCAATGAAATAATAGACTCAATCCCAAGTGCAATGCATGACCACTATGTTTTGTGATTTTTGAAAAAGTTTATCAACTTTTTTTTTTACTTTTCTACGCCATACATGAATGCATGAGAAAAAATAAAATATCTTTTTGGATTTTTATAAAAATTTATATGAATAATATGAATGCATGAGAACCAAAAATAAGAGCATAGAAATCATGATTAAATGTCTTCTAGAACCCTCCCCCAAACTTAAATCACACAGTCCCTTGTGTTGATAAAAACATGAAAAAAGATCCTAGATAAGCAAAAATAAAATGTGCAATGTTATGTACAAGACGAGTGTAGTATTTATACCTCAACGGAATAAAGAGCATCCGGGAAGATCCAAATCCATGCCATCATCATCTTGAGTTTGCTGCTTGGTAGGAGTGTTGTAATGGTAGGATGTTGAATCCAAATGATAAAGGAAGTTATGCCCCAACTGTGCTATGAAGTGCAGCGAAGTTGAACCTTGCAGATCAAGGAAACTAAGCTCTGGCTGCTGTGTGAAGTACTGGGACTGCACCTCTGGTTCTGCAGGCAGTGGTTCGATGTTCTGAGTTTGCTGCCTTCGAGGTCTACTTGTTGATCGTTGACACGTTGATCTTCGTTGTCTGGGCGGTTCAAAACTCTGCTCTAGGTTAAGCTCAGGGTTTCGCTTAGCACTGTAATTAAAGAACGCTCTACCAGATTCAGCCTGTCTTTCGAGCTCCACAATCGAGTTCAGGGCAAAGGTAAGGAATTGTGGCGTCGTGTCCCATTGCTAAGGCTGAGGCGTGGGCCTATGGTCATATGACGATGCCATGTGTGGTTGCACTGAAGTCGAACACCTCTTGGTTTTCCTTGATAGAGGCTTATCGTCTGAGTGGTGTAGAAGTTGGTTCTCTAACTTTCAGACGTGTGGGTTCGCGCCTTCTTCAAGAGTTGTGGCCAATCGAAAGACTACTAAGTTTATCCATCACCATGTTCAACGTTTTGACATTCCACCTGCCAAATCTCGAGAGAAGACCAATGTGTTTATGTTCCATTTTCAACCCCTTTGGCATTTTTGGGTCCACATAGTCATCAAAATAGTAACATTCATTCGCCAAGATGCCTCTCTGAAACTTCTGGTGCCTTTTCCTTGTGGTTTGCTTAAGGTCAACTTTTAGTGAGGAGATGCTCTGTAGTAAGAACACTATGTTGGACTCGAGTGCTATTTGTGTGTACAGTGGATTTGGGAGCTGAATGAAGGTTTTTGTGCTTGCATCTGGTTTTGTAAACCGGTACATCCATACCCTCTTCATGGTGCTTTCTTCAAAATTTTATGGTGCAGGAGAAACGTTGTGTCAATGTACGCTGGAGGTATCAAGGTTTTTGATATGATGGTCACATTGCACGCCTCCAGTATCCTCGTTATAATTCCTCCTATGTAAATATAAGCATTGTCTTTGCTCTGTAGCTGGCTTGCCTAACTCTTATACTGCTTCTTCTCGTTCTAGGTCTGTCATGACCTCTTTCCAGCGTGGCTTGAGTGGCGTCCCTATTGTTCAAGTGGAGCGTGTCACGATCAGCTCTACTTGATGTCGTCTTGAATAGTGCCTGTATAGAAAGGAGTGGATGTAATGAAAGAGAGATAATATTCATTTCTTATCTTCATCTCTTTTTTTACTCCCACTCTTGCATCGAGTTAGCTCATTATCCACCAGATTTTTAGACTTCTCCACTTTCTCTTCTCAGCTTAGTAATAAACTCAAGTTTATCATATCCCTGAAATTTAAAATCAAAAATCAAAGAAACACAATAATGAAATCATAAGTACTTAATTAAAATATATACAAAGGATATCATGGGATTGCCTCTCAAGTGTGATTGTTTTGCATCTTGAGGTTGACTGCTCACATTCATCAGAGATTAGGTGGCTCATCGAGAAGAACCAAATTTCCCTCTAGTTTAGTTTCGTCAGCCAAGCATGATTTGTGTGTCTAACCATTCATAGTGAAATCTTCACCGTCCTTGTTGATTAGAGGTACAACTCAATATGGTAGAATTTCTCTGACTCGGAATGGACCAGAATATCTTGAAATCAGCTTTCCAGGAAATATCCTAAGCCCCAAGTTGAATAGCAGCACCTGATCACCAACTATGATCCTCTTCGGTGCAATCCTCTTTTCATGAAAGACTTTAGTCATCTCCTTGTAAACATTTGAAATCCCACAGGCTTCAAGTTTGATTTCTTCCAACTCATGTAGACCCATAAGTTTGTTCTCCTAAGCAGTTTTAAGATTAAAATTTAAAAATTTGGTCGCTCACAATGCTTTGTACTCAATATCAACCGACAAATGCCATGATTTCTCATACAACAATTAAAACATGTTGGCTCCTATTGATAATTTCGCATAACTGCAATGACATAAATAAAATAAAGTTGCAGAATGAAATTTGCAAAATAAAAACTTGCAAAATGAGATATTACATAATGAAAAATTTTAAATAAAATGATGATTGGATAGCTTTTTTGAATAACATAATATAATTTAATATTATTAATATATAACTATTAGTTTATAAATAGATTTTCAACAAATTATAAATATTTTTTATATCTATAAAATTAATAATTTAATATATATATAATACTTGAGAAGATTTTTCTAAATATTTAAGAAATATAAAACATTGGTTACATGTATATTTGCTAAATACTATAAAAATAGTTAAATTAACTACTAGTTGGGTGTATAGTAATTATATGTTAAGTATTGTTTGAATTCATATGTGCAGTTAACTATAGTTAGGGAAATGTAGATTACTTATTTAAAAAGAAAAAATATATCAAACTATTTTAAAAATAGGTAAACATTATTTATCTTATTTTTTAAGACAAATAAGTAACAAAAACTTGATTTTTTGCCTAATAAAATTTTCTTTTATAAATTTTTAAGTAAAAATAAAACTTGCAGAATTGCACTAGAAAACGTCATTGACAAAATTTTGACATATTGACATTAAATTACGTTATTAGATGATTATATAATTACCAATAGAAGCTATTATTTACTTAATTTTCTGATTTGACTAAGCAGTGAAAGATATCAAAAAATAATTTGGAAAAATTGACCGTTAAATTTTCTTGTCACAAAATTGGAATACACATTTAATCTATTTTGTGACAGTTTTGTTCTTCTAATTTACATTAAATTGTTAGGTTTGGTGAGTGTTAAGATGGATTTGGGGTAGTGAAGTTTCTTGATTAGAGTGGGAAGCCCTAATTACTTGTATACCAAGCTACTATAAACAGTGCAAACAACATTTACGCAAAACCCTTACTAAAAAGCCATTGTATTACATCAAGATTATGATATATACATCAAGTAGTATCTACGATAAAACAAATGGTTGACTATGCAGATTCAACCAGAGAAACTTAGCTTTAAACCTACCAAAAACATAAGCACGAGATATTTACATACACATTGCTTTGGTTCTACTATCCCTAAGATTAATAGCAGCTGCATTGGGATCTAGTTCAAGCAGTGTTTAAACTCAGGTTTAAGAACATGAAGATTCACACTTGAACTTTGAACAGAAGTCGGGTTAAATCATAAGCTTCGCGATGAGGTACCCTGGGAGGTTGATTTCAAGACTATAATCTGCCACGGGCTCAAGTATAGCTCTCAGTTTTCCAGCCTTTTTATCTTTAGCCTAAGGAAGAACACATATATTGATTATCTCTAAATCAGTGACTAATCAACTATGAGATATGGAGAGTGAACAAAATAGTTATTAAACCTGGGACGATTCAGCCGATCCCATATCCATGACAGAGCGTCTTAAATTGATTATCTCTTTCCTTTGAAGATGTGAGGGTGAGAACTCTTCATCTTCATTGAGCTTGATGAGTTCCTTAAAAATCTCTGCAAAAGATAAAGAGTTGACCTTACTTCTTAAGCCTTGGAATATATCAGAAATATATAGGAAAAATGTTTGTATAGATCTGATGGCTACAAAACTAACCTCGGATTTCAGAGTTGAAACTAAGAGAGTAAGTTTTGTTGTGTGTGATGATAGATGTTTTGTAAAACCAATAATCTCGAACCAAGTTTAAGAGATATACAAGTGATGTAAACGATAAGAACAAACGGAAAAATAACCATAAACCCAGATCTGAGACCGTAGTCTCATTACCTTAACATAATAAACATCTACACTGTACTCGATTGAATGTGTTTGAGAGTTCCAAGATAGAATTGTGTGAGACCATCAATGATATACCAAAACACGGAATCTATGAACCTATTGTGTCTCCTGTACACTCTCGGACTAAGACTAAAAACGTAGGACAATTGTTTGTGTTTTTCGTGTTGAAAACTGTATGTCAAGAATGAGAAGAGGAGCTCGACTTACATGATGAAGAGACTTGTTTTCCAAGAGACTTGCTTACCAAGAGATTTAGATGCTTCATGTTCAAGAGACTTTCTCTCCAAAAGGCCTTAGCCCAATCCATCTCTCATTCACTTATGACCGACTTAATGTTCATTAAGCCATTAGGCTTCAATGAGCAAAAAACGTTGGCCCAACAGTCTGTTGAAGAAGTGATGGAGATGGTGGAGCTCAAACCACTTAGAAACTCTATAGTTGGTGTTCCTGGGGTAGATGGTCTTCAATATTTTTGCCCAAGACTGCAAATTTTTTATCTTATAGTCCAGTTCATCGCTTAGCATCACTCTTTCAGCTAGGACCCTCTTGGATATTGCTAAGTGACTTCTGCTGCATCTTCTTTGTTACTAAATACCTTGTGCATAAGCTCTTTGAATACACTGCTACATCACAAGACTAAAGCCTTTTCTTCCTCTGTTGTAGATTAACCGATTTGTTCACTTCTTTTTCCCTTTTGCTTTACTCTTAAGAATGATTCAAATGTAAAATTACATTGTAAATGCCATTTGTTATGGAATACTACTTAATATATGCCACAAATTACATCCATTAGTTTAATAAGAGAAACACCGAATGATAGGGGTTACATATTACACCAACTGATAGGTGTCAAAAGCAGTTTTTCAATAGATCATCAGAAAATATCAAAGGTAAAGTTAATGACATTGATAAGCATCCTAAACAAAAGCATTAAAAGCTGCATCTAACTTTCCTTAGATGCCTCTGCAAGAACAGCTGAAAATTTAAACTTCCTGATTTTCAGTTTCCCTTCCCTAGCACAGATAGCATTCCATTGCTCACTTAATTTTCTTCTTGTTCCACTTTCAAGCTTCTTCAGGTTCTCAATCTGAAGCCTCTTTTGATGATCACCTAAATCATGAGCTAGTAATGTCTCAAATGCATCCCGCAGATTTGCGAACTCAGCCTCAGCATTTTCCTTTTCTTTCTCTAGTTGTTTGGCTGTTCCATCATCAGCATCATGACTTGCTTTTCCTGCAACCTCTACCTCCGTTGCTTTTTCTGCAGTCACTTCCTCTGTTGTTTTGAGTACCTCATTTTCATTTAAGGTCTGAGAATTGCCTACTTCATTTTCTTCCACCAACAACTCCTTACTACACTCATTTTGTTGTACGTTAACTGCCCCATTATCATTTAACTGCTCAGCATCTGCCCCATTAACATTGAATTGCTCAGCATCTGCCTCATTATCATTGAATTGCTCAGCATCTGCCCTATTATCAATTAATGGCTCAACATTTGAAACTTCAGTTTGCTCCTTCAGAACCTCCTCGCCACTCTCATTGTTCTGTGCCTCCTTAGTGTCCTGGTTCTCCACTGCCTCAGTTTCATTTACGGCTTCCTCATTCTCTTTAAGCAATTCCTGAGCACTCTCAGATTCCATTTCTCCTCTCTCAGCTTTATACTCAGTTAAGCCCTAAAAATATTTATTCAAAATGTAGTTTTGAAGATTCACATACAAACGAATCAAGTAAACGCACTAGATAAAAAACAAAGTAGAAAGATACCTTCAAGATATTGACCTCATCTTCGCTGCTCCAAATTCGATTGATAGCCGACGAAGCCAATTTCTCCTTCTTCATCTTTTTCCTCTTCTTATCCTTCTTCGACTTTTCTTCTGCTCCAGCAACATCAGAGCCGTCAACTTCAGAACTTTTAGAGGACTCCTCAACAGCTTTTCTCTTCTTTTTGACTGTCTGATCTTTCTTTACAGGTGAACTTACTGTATTTGTTGCACTAGTAAATGGTTCTTTTACTTGAAGTTGGGCGTTTGATTCATCAGTTTTAGGAATTTCATCAGAATCACTCCTATCTGTCTGAGGCTTTCTTTCAGCAGCATCCTCTGTACAACTACCAGCAACTTTTTGGTGATTTTCTTGACTCCCATTCTTGTCCATCTTAGCTGCTAAACTTCCTGATTCTGCTCCTGTCGAAGGATTCTGCCGAGATGTATATATCTCTTGGTCTTGAACTTCTTCTTTAACAGCGGTTGAACTACTAGTTGCCACTCCATCAGGCCCCATGTTGCAAGCGACGAAAGACTTTTGGCAATAGGTACAATACATAACTGCGTTGATATACATCTTTAAGTACTTGTAACAATGGCCACAGTGCTTGCAAAGCGTCCAGAATGAGATATCACTTGGAATATTATCTGCAGCGTTGTTTGCAGGTGCCGAGTTGCGACTTGAGTTTACATCCGCATACTTGTTAGCAAACTTAATATGGAATCTGTATCTAAAATCATACTGAGAACGTTTCATCTGATCAGAAAGCCATTTGTTTGCTTCCCCAACCAACTTAAAAGCAGTCTCTGAACCAGCATACTTGTTCTTGTCTGGATGGAGAATCAACGCAAGCTTTCTGTATTGTTTCTTGATATGTGTGGCATCAGCATTCGGCTGAACCTGAAGGATACCATACCAATTGTCAAGCCCTTTGATTTTTTCAGTTGCAGAGATATGCACATCACAGATTGTTTTCATATGCAGTATATTTTCGAGATTGGGGAAGAGTCTTTGAGCCTTGGTAACAAATTTAAGACCTCCAACAAAATCACCAGCCTTCATCTTTTCCTCTGCTATTTCTATTGCCTTTGCAGCCTCTTTTTTGTTGCACTCCATTGTTACGATAAACCTTCACCAAATCAAACCTCCCCAGTCAGCAAAGTCTCTGAAACACAGCACAGTAAGGGAAACAATAGCTCATAGACCCTGCACAACGCAAAAACCAGCGTACTCGCGTTGTTAAAATCAATCACTTCCTAATTCAGAATCTGTCACTCTTAAGGTCAATGTAAGCAAAACTCTATTTAGTGCTTACCATTCAGAGTAAAGAAATTGCGAGATCAGTGAACAATGCAAACATCCTTCATCAGATAACTAGATCCAATAGGCATAAGAGTCTGAACTGAGACGATATTACTCTTCCGAGATCAATTTATAAGCCTGCGAACCCCAAAACCACGTATGAGATAAGTAGATCAAATTCATCAACCAAGTCCCACAATAATCGAAATCAAACCGTAACATCTTGTACATGAAAACGAAATTAATGGAATGATTCGGAACTAAATACTAAATGAAACGAAACCGTACGGACGATCGGTCTACCCTAAACACATAGAATCAATGGAGAAATGCAGAAAATCAAACCTTTTTATATCCAAATACTTCATAGCCAGAGACAAAACATATTCGACAATCGAAACCACAGATCCAATGTGAATACCTTTAAAGCAAGAACACACAACCCAGAAAATCAAATCAAGGGGAAAATCAAGGTAAACGTGAGAATAAAAACCCTAAATTCGAGTTCTAGAACATACATACCAAAAAGCTCAAAATTGAAGTAAATTCTAAAACCAAGTTTGCAAAAAAAACGTAAATTTGAGTCAAAGTTAGGTGCTTGAGAGTAATCAAGAGTAAAACCTAATACTGGTCGTTTGAGTTTCGGTCCGCAGAAGATGGCCAAATATAAATGGAGGGAGAATGAGGGCAAGAAAACAAGTAAAAACCTCTTTAAAACTCTTTTTTTAATGATCGTTAGATTAATGAAATAAGAGCCGTTGGATTCAGCTGACTGTTAGTCGTCCTGATTGATGTTGTCACTTGTCAGGTTCGATTAGACCTATCTGGGCTGTTAGATGGGCTTTATGTTGGGCTTCCACTTATTCCTACGTTTTTCTTTCGAGAGAATGGCTCTTCGATCAATCATTTCTATTATATACGAATGTGAAAAAGTCGATTTGCACTGTCAAAACTAAACTAAACAAACTCAGATCTAAATCTATGACCATGAAATCAGACAGAGATTTATTAGACATAGAAGACACAACCTATACATCATAAGACCCGGAAACTTAAAACAAATCTTGTGAAAACTATAGAAATTCGATATCTTGAGAAACACGTATAAGAAAATAATTCTTTTTTATTAAGTTAAGGGAAAACTAACCTCAAAACCTTAACTCAAAATTCATATGTTGTGCTACATCTTAGCATCTCCTTATATAACTTAGGCAAACCTAAGACAAATGGAAAACTAACTTATTTGAATAATTTCCAAAAACAACTTTAACATATATTAGATGACTCTTAAATATAGTCGATTTCCATTTCTTTTCATATCTTGGACTTCAAGATTATGTCAACATTCTCCCCCTTAAGCTTGAAGTCTTCTTCACTCATGTCATGTATTCTGATGCAGTCCCTCGTTTCCTTGAACTTAAGTTTGCCGAGAGCTTTTGTTAAAATGCCGGCCTTTTGTTCATTACCTGGAACGTGGTTCTACTTCCACCAACTCATTCTCCACACATTCCCTTATGAAGTGGTTATCTTGTATGAATGTGTTTGATGCGTCCATGGAATACCGAGTTCTCGGATGTTGCCGACATGTTGTCCACTCGGATGGTTACCTTCTCACATACCTGTCCGACAACTTCCCTCAATAGGTCTTGCAGCCAGATAGCTTGTTTAGCAGCTTCCGTCGCATCCATAAACTCAGCTTCACAAGATGATAAAGCTACCGTCTCTTGTTCCTGTGAGCACCAACTAATCGGGCTATCATCAAGGTAAAATACATGACCTGTCGTGCTCCTCCCATCATCAATGTCCACATTATGAGAGTTGTCACTATAGCCAACGAGATTTATACTTCCATCATCACGTTCCTACGCCTGAATGCAAGTCCTAGTGTAGACGTTCCTCGTAGGTACCTTAGAACCTGCTTTAGAGCAGCTCCGTGTGACTCTTTAGGCGCTTGCAATGTACCTGCTTAAGACCACCAACGCTGTAAGATAAGTCAGGTCACGTGTGAAGCAAGTATCTCAAACATCCTATGGTTCATCTGGTACTCTTTCTCGTCAATACTCTTCTCGGTTGGAGCCTTGGACAGTTTCACATTCATGTCCATCGGTATATGTGAAAGGTTACACCAATTCATATCGGTTTCTTCCAAAATCTTCAAAGCATATCTCTCTTGTTTGAGAATATATCCTTCATTGAGTTGTTGAACCTCAATCCCAAGATAGTATGTTAAAGCACCGAGATCACTCATCTCAAAGCTTGCAGCCATCTGTTTCTTGAACTCAAGTATTGAACTTAACAATGAACTTGTGACTAGTAGATCGTCAACGTAGACTACCACAATAAGAAGGTCTTTATCCGCTCCTTTTTGGTATAGAGATGGTTCCTTCAAGCACCTGTAAAACTTCAAATCCCGAAGGCTTTTATTTAACTTGGCATTCCACGCCCTTGGTGCCTGTTTTAAACTATAGAGAGCTTTATTCAACCTATAGACTTTACCTTCACTTCCCGAGATTACAAAACCTTCCGGTTGTGTCACATAGACTTCTTCCTTCAACTATCCATGGAGGAATGCTGTCTTTACATCTAGATGATGTACTTCCCATGCATTAGAGGCTGCCAAAGCAATCACAAATCGAATGCTCTCAAGGCAAGCAACGGGAGCAAACACTTCTTCATAATCGATCCCGTAACGTTGAATGTATCCCTTTGCTACTAGACGAGCCTTATATTTGTTAATACTACCATCTGAATTATGTTTCACCTTGAACACCCACTTTAGGCCTATCGGCTTTACTCCGTTGGGACTATTAACAAGTGTCCACGTCTTATTTCTTTCTATCGACTTCAGCTCGTCTCTACATGCATTGACCCAAACTTCTGTATCTTTTGCTTCATTCCAATTCCACGGTTCATCATTCACTATCATCAAGAATCGTACACTTTCTTCAACTGCCGCAAGAACATAATCATCAAAACGTGCAAGCATGATTCTTGTTCTAGTCGATCTTCGTAACTGTGGAGAGGCGGGAGTTGTTTCTTCTTCTTCGGACTTATCCCCGACTTCTATACTCTCGTGAACACTCTCATCTACTTCAGGTCCGTTCTCACCAACATCCTGAGATGCTTGAGTGGTTCTCGGCTGAGGTCTATCTTCCCTCCAACTGATCCCAACGCCTCGGGTCCTGCATTGACACGTCTTTCGGTGTTCCAGCTCCACTCTCTGGTCTCATCAAACACTACATCACAACTCACCTTAATCTTCTTGCTGGCGGGGATCATATAACGGTAAGCTTTTGAACTCGGTTCTATTCCCAAATGTATCAACACCTTAGATATATCATCGAGCTTTTTCCTTCAACAGCTTTAGTTCTAGTGTAAGCTATACACCCAAACACTCTAAGGTGTGAAAGGTTTGGTTTCTTACCCTTCAAAAACATCGTATGGCGTTCTTCCTTCTAGAGATCTAGTTGAGATTCTATTAATTAGATAGGTAGAATGTCTTACCGCCTCCCCCCATAAATAATTTGGCAAACACATGTGTTTCAAGACACATCTCGCCATCTCCATTAGTGTTCTATTTCATCTCTCTAGCACTCCGTTTTGTGTTGAGGAGAGTATGGTGCTGTCAAGTGTCTTTTGATTCCATGGTTGTCACGGAATTCTTGAAATTCTGAAGACAAAAGCTCTCCACCTCTATTGGTCTGAAGCGTCTGAACCTTCTCTTGTGTTTCTTGCTCCGCAAGTGACTTGAATATTTTGAATTTCTCGAAGGCTTCACCTTTCTCCTTTAATAGGATAGTCTACATGTAGCGTGTATGATCATCAATTAACACGAATATGTACCTTTTGTGAGCTGGCGTACTTGGTGTAATAGGTCCGCACAAATCCCCGTGAACAAGCTCTAGAGGTTTTGATGCTCGATACGTAGTAGCTTGCGGAAAGGGTTTCCTAGACTGTTTTCCTAGCAAACACGACACACACGTCTCCTTTTTTGCTTCAACACTCGGAATACCCGAGACCAAACATCTAGTGATCATCATCTTCATCGTGTCAACATTGAAGTGTCCAAGGCGAGAATGCCACTTAAATGATTCAGTTACCGAACTCAACAAACACTTAGTACCATCCACCTCCAACTTGACTTTGTAAAGACGGTTTCTCGTCCTTGTTGTCTTCACCATTAGTCTTCCTAATCGGTCATGGAGTGTATACTGGTCGCCTTTCATTCTCAATTCACAACCCACTTCAGTTGCTTGACCAAGACTCACAATATTTGATCAGATTATTCAAGACCTTCCTTTCATCACCTTCGAGAACAAACTGGACTGAGCATTTTCCTTCAATATTAACACGTGAATCATCACCAAATCGTACATTTCCCATGACATTGTTATCAAGCTCGAAGATAAATGATATGTTTCCACTCATATGGTTTCTCGCACCGTTGTCAAGATACTATATGTTCGCTGTGTCGTGATCTGCCTCAAACACGCTATGCTTCACTTTTTCTTCATTGAGATAAACTACATCGTGTACCATTAATTTGTCTACCTCGTGAGTGTCTTCTTCTTTCTTTTCAACTGCTTCTTGGAGCTTAACTAATCTGTCCGGGCAGTCTGAAGCGAAGTGTCTAAGTCTGTCATAGCGGTAACATGTGATGTTTGACGTGTCTCTTTCCCTGTCTCGTCCTTGTCTATTCCAGCCACCACGCCCTCGGTCTCTTCCTCTACCGCGACCACCACACCCTCGGTCTCTTCCTCTTCCACCAGATCTCTCTTGGTCAAAGCTAGCGTACATGAGTTTGTTTTGATCTACTTGTTGGTCCTCGTCCTCTTCTTCCGCGACTCTTTCTTTGTACGCCTTGAGCCTTCCAACAATATCTTCAAAGTCGGTAGAGTTGAGATCAAGTATTTGTTCCGAAGAAGCAACTATATGTAAGTACTTCTTGCGCGGTAGACTTTTGAGAAATTTCTTGACGATTTTTGGTTCATCAATTGTTTCTCCCAAAGCTGCTGATTTTGCTGTGATTTCGGCCAGTCGACCCACAAACATATCGATACTATCGTCTTCCTTCATCTTTAATTTGTCAAACTCGGTCATTTAGGTTTGCAATCTCGCCTCTCTCACCCTGTCGGCTCCAACATGCCTAGTTTTAATTGCATCCCATATAGATTTTGATGTGTGTCTAGATCTCCGACTTGAAGAATCAAAGCTTCAGAAATTGATTGAAATAATAACGCAATAGCTATGTTGTTCTTATCTTCGTTTTTGGTTCCGGAGTCAATGGTTTCCCAAACTTTATTGACTTTGAGGATTATCTTCATCCTCATGGCCCAAACGGTGTAATTGCTACTGCTAAGCATGGGACACTTAATTGACGAGGGGCTGGTTCACCAATTTTGATGTTTACGTCTTCATTTTTCTTGTCTCCCATCGTCCGGTTCGGTCTCTCTTCTCCTTTTCGTTTTCTTGTTACGGTGTAGGACTTTTGCAAAGCTCTCCTTCGTTGTACAACTCAATCGAACCTATTGCTCTGATACCAAATATAGAATTCGATATCTTGAGAAACACGTATAAAAAAATAACTCTTTCTTATTAAGTTAAGGGAAAACTAACCTCAAAACCTTAACTTTCAAAACTCATAAGCTGTGCTACATCTTATCACCTCCTTATATAATTTAAACAAACCTAAGACAAATGGAAAACTAACTTATTTGGATAACTTCCAAAAACAACTTTAACATATATTTAGATGACTCCTAAATATAGTCGATTTCTATTTCTTTTCATATCTTGGACTTCAAGATTATGTCAACAAAAACAAAAACACAACTACAATCATAAAAAAAATGGTTATCGGGAAAAACCTAGAGTAATACCGGTTAAGACCGGACCGTTACCACATAAAACATTACAAAGAGAGATTTGATTTTTCTTAGTAAATGTAAATTACAAAACTTTAAAGATAAACGACTTAAGGGTCTTGGAATAAGCATGGGTGGAGCATGCAAGGATTATTGGGGCCAATTAATTTTCAGCAAAATTGAAGAAAAAAGCTAAGTTTATTTAAAAGTTTTAAATCGACCCCAATTAATACTAAAATTGACCAAAAATCATTTTTAGATATAAATAAAGATTAATAACTATTTGACCCCAACAAAACTGGTTTTTGCCAAAAAAAATTTAACAAATTTGTGTTTTAGCCATCATTATACAGAAACAAAAGTTGATTTAATGGGTATAATTTTTCTATTTGCTATAGGTATTAGTCCAAAACAAAACTTATCGACCACGACGACCTCATATTTCTTGGTTTCATCATCACCATTTCTCACCGCGAGAATCAGATCGTACAAATTTGTTTTGGGAGACACATTCTTCGTTCCTTAAAAGAACTTCTCATACACTAGAGTATCCTTCGACTGCCATACTATGAGATGGCATACATGCAATTCTTATCACCAATTACGTTGAGTTTGTCAATGAATCCATATGTCGTCTACATAGTACGCGTGTCATCTTCCAGATTCATCTTTGAGGTTATCAATGTGAGACTTGTGCTATTCTTCGGCCCACTCATTGAGGATGAGCATGACGGTGGGCAAAGTCCAAGAACACTATTGTTTCTTCGACAACGGCAAAGTCTCTCGGTGGGGGTTGGTGTGTGGAAAAGTCAATTCAACTATTTCGAGGAAGGAAGAGATCGATAATCAGGACAACTTATGGAGAAAGGAGCAGCTCACAGGTTGACACGTGGCAGTGGCTCAGACACATGTGCTGTTTCCACCAATACCAGAGCGTCAGCATTTCTTATGGTTTCCAAAGTTGCTTAATTAAGCAACAGTTCTTAAATAAATAAAACATTTTAGATTTATATTAATGCACTTAATTGTTAAGAATCTCATTTAAGAGTTCTGGTTGGAGCTGCTCTAAGTCTTTCTAGGTTTTGGGTTTCTATGTTCGGCCCATATTTTATCTTTTTCTGGTGTAGTCCATTTGTTTTGTAAGTCTATTTTGGACAACTTTTTATAAACTTGTGCGACGATAAAAAAAACCTAGATAAAGAGATAAAATTGAAGATTTAGTAGTGATTTTTATTCTATACTTACCTCATTTTTTCTATAGAAAAAAATAAAATTGATTGTGGAGCTTTTTTTAGTCGGATAACATATATGAACCAGCTCGGCTGTGCTATTTAATCATATCAACTGACAAAAAATATTTGATTTTAAATCTTTTTACAAAAAAATGTTTAGTTTTACCAAAAACAAAACGATAACATGACAAAATAAGGGAAAGTTGAAGGCTGAGAAGACAAAAAACTAAAGAATTTCGCTTATTCCAAGCTGATTCCGAAGAGTATGAACTATTGGGTTTAATGGGCTTTATAATCGAAAACGTACCTAAATTTTTAGGTTAGATTAGTGTGCAGATGAATTTTGGGTACTGAAGTTTCTTGATTAGAGTGGAAGCCCTAATTACTTGTCTCCCAAACTACTGTGAACAATGCAAACAACAGTTACGCAGAACCCTTAGAAAGAAGCCATTTTTTTAACTTTTAACCAAGCTTGAACAATTCACCGGGGGTGAAATATAATGATATATACATCAAGTAGTATCTACGATGAAAACTAATGGTTGACTATGCAGATTCAACCAGAGAAACTTAGCTTTAGACGTACCAAAAACATGAGCACGAGATATGTACATACACATTTGCTTTGGTTCTACTTTCCCTAAGACTAATAGCAGCTGCATTGGGATCTAGTTCAAGCAGTGCTTAACCTCAAGTATAGGAACATGAATATTCACACTTGAACTTTGAACAGAAGTCGGTTAAATCGTGAGCTTCGCGATGAGGTACCCTGGGAGGTCGATTTCGAGATTATAATCTACAACGAGCTCAAGTATAGCTCTCAATTTCCCAGCATCTTTATCCTTACCCTAATCACATGTATGGATCATCTCTAAATCAGTGACTAATCAACTATGAGATATGGAGAGTGAACAAAAGAGTTATTAAACCTGGGACGATTCAGCCGGTTTCATTTCCAGGGCAGAGCGTCTTAAATTGTTGATTTCTTTCGTTATGAGATGCGAGGGTGAGAACTCTTCATCTTCATTGAGCTTAAAGAGACATATACCCCGGACTGCGAGAATGTATCGGCTTTTCTTGATGAGTTCCTTAACAAACTCTGCAAAAGATAAAGAGTTAACCTTACTTCTCAAGTCTTGGATCTAATCACAAATATCCAGGAAAAATGTTTCTATATTTTGATGGCTACAAAACTAACCTCGGATTTCAGAATTGAAACTAAGAGAGTAGAAGATTCTTGGAGCCTGCTCGTAATGAGCAATAGACAAAGCAAGTAGGGCAGTTTCTTCTATATTGATCAATTTCTTTAATCCATATGCCACAAGAAACAGAAGAAAGGCCAAGGCCTCGAGAGATGATTTTGGAGCTTTGTTACATATATTCCCCTTCCATAGAGTTGCCACTTGTGTAGCTTTTTCCTGCAATTGAGGATCATCTGATCGTTGGATTTCTGTGAGTTCTCCAAAAAAGAGAACAAAAATCTCAAGCACTGAGTCGTGTGAACCCAATGCTTTACTAAGATGCTCTTGCACTACTTCCAGAATATATTGCGCTGGATTAGGGGAAGCTCTAAGAACAATGGAACCTTCATCGTGTGTAAGAACTGAGAATTCATAATCCAAGAGAGTATCATCATTAACTGATTCAGTTTCTGCTGCATTTTGTCGACTGGTGTGGATAGTAGATGCTACAGCTGGCTGCTTCTCACACTTCACATTGCTCATTTGTCTCAACTGTTTTTTTGACTCAAGTTGTCGTTGAATTACCCCTAATTCTTTGGATTTCAAGTCAAGCTGTTCACTGGAGACCCCCAACTCCATCCCTTTCGCAATGAGCTTTTCAGATAGTTCTTGGATCAACTGCTTGATAGAATCACCCTGATTATACAAGTCTGCAAGCTCATTGGTCTGTTGCTCAATTAGCTTTTGGATTTTCCTCAGTTCTTCCGATCTCGAGTCAATCATTTTATTACAAACTGTTCCCTGTTGTTTAGTGATTGTAACAACTGTTCTTTCAGCTTTAGATCAGAATTGTATTGACTGAGGGATGCTTTCACGCATCCCAACTCCATCTCCTAAGAAACTAGCTCCAATGACTGTCTCTCAAGCAGTTTCCTCTGAGACTCCAGTTGCTCATTTACTGCTGCCTGCTGCTTGCCAGATTCCATGATTTTAGAATGAACCATTTCCAATTCTTTCTTCCTTCTACATGTCACGTCTTCCATTTCTCTCAGTTTCTTTTTCTCTAACTCTATCTGATTCTTAAGTAGAGCTAGCTCATTTTCTCTATCTTCAACTTTCTGCCTAAGCCTTGGCTCATCAGCTTGACAAGACAAACAACCATGGCTTTTTCTGGCGTTACCTTTGACTTTCTTACGAGTACTGCATACACCATTATGATCATCAGATTTTCTACATTTTCTTGGAGATGGGGCGGCCTCTGTAACTGAGTTGGCCTTCACTTTAACCTTTGGCGCTTCAGGACACAGGCCATCAGCTTTACCTTTTACGATCTTGCTATCCGTCTCCATATCAACCTGACATATGTCTTTTGGTAATGCAGCAGGGTCTAGTTTATATGAGTCAGCTGAAACACGTTCTTTTTCCTTTCCGATCATCTTAACTGCTGGAACTTTATGGGAAAATCTAAGCATCTCATCCGGAGGAAACTGACTCTGGCAATTTCCATTATGCGCCTCCCAATGAAATGGGGAAACAGACCCTTTGACTTTTCTAAGGTAGGCCACACCAAGACCACTAACATCATGAAAGTCACTCACAATTTCCACGAAGTCATACTTACATGGTAATTGATGCTTTTCTAGACCAGTGTTCCAGTTCACATTCCAATCTCTGAAAATAGCCCAAATTTCTCCTTTCCTTGGATAGATGGAAACAATCCTGTTGGAAGATAAGTGATGCATTAAACCTGAAAAAAACTGAGTGGTCCTCAACTTCTTTTGTTTTCCCTTTTTTGAACTTTCCACAAGCTACTGGAATATTTATATGATTCTTATCCTGTATAGGCTCGAGGTAGGTAATCCACAGCTTGAATACGTCATTCAGAACTGTCTTTACCTTAGCATATTTTCTAGGCATACCATCTCTTGAATCAATTGTAGACCACACTTGATTTGCAGCAAAATTTTCTGTTTTCCGTACAACCTCAAACACATTGAACTCTTGGTCAGGTATATCAAGCTTTCTAGGATTCTCATTACTTCTGTATCCAACTTTAACTCTATCAATCTTGCTCGAAAAGGCTATATCATCTCTATTACCATCACAGGCTTCACTCTCTTTGTTTTTGGCTAACAAGATGTCCTCATTTCCAGAATTCACATTTTTCTTGGCCTTTCCATAATAAGCATGTGAAGAAGCAGAAGAAACACCAGAATCAGGCAGTTGAGGTAATTTATTATCCCCAGCCGTGTGTTCCGTATTAAAATTAGACACAAATCCACGACCTGATTTTGCCTTTTTATTTAAATGGATGACAAAATCACCAATGCTTCTCCCCTCTGCGTAAGAAACCTGTGGCTTTATTCTTGATGACTTCCTCTTCTTATATTCATTACTATCTGTTTTAACCCCAGCAACGTCAGAGCCGTCAACTTCAGAACTTTTGGAGGACTCCTCAACAGCTTTTCTCGTCTTTTTGACTGTCTGATCTTCCTTTGGAGCTGAAGGTATTGTCTTTGTTGCACTAGTAAATGGTTCTTTTACTTGATGTTGGGCGTTTGATTCATCAGTTTTAAGAATTTCATCAGAATCAGTCCTAGCTGTCTGAGGCCTTCTCACTTCAGCAGCATCCTCTGTACAACTACCAACAACTTTTTGGTGATTTTCTTGACTCCCATTCTTATCCATCTTAGCTGCTAAACTTCCTGATTCTGCTCCTGTCGAAGGATTCTGCCGAGATGTATTATATATCTCTCGATCTTGAACTTTTTCTTTAACAGCGGTTGAACTACTAGTTGGTACTCCATCACGCCCCATGTTGCAGGCGACGAAAGACTTTCGGCAATTGGAACAATGCATAACTATGGTAATATATTCCTTCAAGTACTTGTAACAATGGCCACAGTGCTTGCAAACCACCCAGAATGAGTTATCACTTGGAATATTCTCTGCAGTAATGTTTGCAGGTGCCCAGTTGTGACCTGAGTTTGCATTTGCATATTTGCATCTGTATCTAACATCATACTGAGAACGTTTCATCTGATCAGAAAGCAATTTGTTGGCTTCCCCAACCAACTTAAAAGCAGCCTCTGAACCAGCACACTTGTTCTTGTCTGGATGGAGAATCGAAGCAAGCTTTCTGTATTTTTTCTTGATTGCCTCGGCATCAGCGTTGGGCTGAACCTGAAGGATACCATACCAATCGTCAAGTCCTTTGAACTTTTTAGTTGCAGAGATATGCACATCATAGATTGTTTTCATATGCAGTGTATTTTCGAGATTGGGGAAGAGTCTTTGAGCCTTGGTAACAAATTTAAGAGCTCCAACAAAATCACCAGCCTTCATCTTTTCCTCCGCTATATTTTTCGCCTTTGCAGCATCGTCTTTATTGCACTCCATTGTAACAATAAACCTTCACTAAACCAAACCTCCCCAGTCAGGCTAAGTCTCTGAAACACAGCACAGTAAGGGAAACAATAGCTCATAGACCCTGCACAATGCAAAAACCAGCGTACTCACATTGTTAAAATTTATCAGTTCCTAATCCAGAATCTGTCCCTCTTAAAGTCAGTGTAAGCAAAACTCTACTTAGTGCTTACCATTCAGAGTAAAGAAATTGTGAGATCAGTGAACAATGCAAACATCCTTCATAAGATAACTAGATCCAATAGGCATAAGAGTCTGAACTGAAAGGATATATCTGTTTCCTGATCAATTTATAAGCCTGCAAACCCCAAAAACCATGTATGAGATAACTAGATCAAATTCATCAACCAAGTCCCACAATAGTCGAAATCAAGCCGTAAAACTGACATCTTTTACATGAAAACGAAATCAATATAATGATTCAGAACTAAATACTAAAAGAAACGAAACCGTACGGACGATTGGTCTACCAGGAAACACATAGAATCAACGGAGAAACGCAAAAAAATTCAAATTTTTTTTATCCAAACAATTCATAGCAAGAGACAATACATATTTAACAATTGAAAGCACAGATCAAATGTGTAAGTTCTCATCAAATTTGCAAAAAAAAAAAACAAAAAAAAAGAGACGACATTTAAAGAAAGAACATAATCCAGAAAACCAAATTAAGGGTAAAATCAAGGGAAAGGTGAAAACAAAAACCCTAAATTTGAGTTCTTCTTCTAAAGTTCTGAGAGGACGATCAGAGGAAAATCGAAGCTAGTTTTAGACTGTGGTAAAAGAGTCCATATATTTAGAGCCCAAAATTCTTTAGAATTTTATACTAATCAAGACCTAAATTTTTTTATAATTTATACAATTTTATAGTTGTAAGAGCCATCTTCAATCGAACAAGAAAACTAAAACTCCATTAAAGCAAAGAAAGGTTGAGCTTGAGGATCAAGAAGATGAGAGTTTATCAAAATAGTCTCGTGTATTCAACAACTTATCAGAATGTATATTTATACATATATGTGGTTTAACTCTCAAATAAAGAGATAACCGTAATTGAACTAAACCGACATTGAAACCAACTTAAACCAAGATATAAACCGAGTAATCTAATAGCCATAATTTTAAAGTTTATAGAATTTTTTAATTTAGGATACAACAATTTTTAGTGTATTGTATTTTTAGTAAGTAGGACGAAAAATATCGTTTTATGTTATTATTTTTATGAGTTTAAAAAATTTTGTTTTAGTTACAGTGTTGGATTCTACAGTGTTATCTTTTTTTCCTTACAAATTTTTTTAAGAGAAAAATATATATTTAATTTCTAATATGGTCTTCGATAACGTCGTAATGACTCTGTCTATAATTGATTACCTTTTCGTTAAATATATAACACTGATGTCTTAACAAAGATTTACATTAAAAATAAAAGGATTATTTGAAACATGACACCAAACTTTCAATGTTTATTGTACACAATACTATAAGGAAAAAACAGCAAAGATAAATCTGCAATGGGTTATAACTAGGCCAGAGAATATATATTCATATCAGCTGGATATTCTGATTTATATTTAAAATTTGAATTGAAAAACAGATATACGGCCAAGACGGATACAAATACGAATCATAAATTTACATATCTGACAAATACAAATACTGAAAAGAATAAACCAGATATCCGTTTGTTATTTTCATTTTTCTGTAACTTAGGCTCATTAAGTATTATAGTCCATAACATTCTTGTTCTGCTTCCATAACTTAGCCCATTAAGAATTAAAGCGCATGAAATTTTGCTTTGCTTTTATCGTGACCATTCTTCTCACGTTCTCATTTCTCAGACTGAAGAAAACGAAAACAATTCTTCAACTTTTTCAAATCTTTTTTCACTCAGTGAAATCAATCACTCTACTCTTTGTAATCAGGTATCAGCTTTTTTATTTCTTTGTATTAACTGTTATTGAGCGATTTAGGTTTTTCATTAAAAAAAAACCTAAATTTTTGAGGTTTGATTTTGATTAAACAATTTATTCTCGCATAAACCAAGTTAATCTCTCTGTTTTGGTCTTTACACGAAGACTGAAGTACATTTCTCTAATTTTAATTTTGTGGACTGTTATTTTTTCCAGTATAGTTATCTATTCATTTAGAATTTGTGAATCTGAAAAATTGGGGTTGCTAGTTCTGTTATAATTGTTGATGCTTCTTTGTGCTTCCTTCTTAAGTTGTTTTGTTGTGTTTTGCTCTTTGATTGTGTCAAACTTCATTTTTCATTTGTGATCACTTACTTGTTTCATATTTTTGTAATGAGTTCATAGAGATTTTGTAGAATCCTAAAAAGGGATCTACATATCAACAATGAATGAATTGTCAACAGTGTGTTGTTAAGGAAAACAATTGGAGTCAAGATTCAACAATCTCTTTACTTAACTCGAATTATTTCCCGTCGTGTGACGATTTTTAGTGATTATTGAATCCCATGATAAACCAATAACGTATTGATTTCACAAACACTTAAAACCAATACCAACGAACAAAAACTCTATTTGTACTCTCAAGTACTTACTTAGTTGCAGGGAATTGACCTTTGAGTTGTGTGCTTTTTTGTTTTTTAGAATCAAAAATTGCAATCACCAAAAAAGGGATATAGGGTCGTATATTTATAGAGTTTCGCACAACAACATTTCCTTGTAGAGTTTTTTCTCTATTTATGTTCATTTTGGCCTTGAACATTACCTGGTTTATCGTGAGTAAATTTGGAGAAATTAGGCTAACTCTCATTCTCCTAGAAACGACCACATTTCACATTCACTAGGTGATCTATCATGAGTTTCTTTTCAGAAGTATCTTGTCGTACTCTACTATTATGAAACTCTGGAATCATTAAAAGTCAATGCTTATCATTATACATACACACATGCGGCATTGTTTATCTTTGAAGGAACTAGGTATTGACAAAAAGTCTTACAATGCTCATCGATTCCATCTGATTTAGTTTGTCCCTTTGAACTGACATCTTGGGATCTCCAGTCACGTAGGTAGAGTGTCCATCAAACTTCATTTTAATTCATAGGCTTTAAACCCATTCCTCTTGAAGATTTTAGAACTAGTTCGCATGCCAACCTTTTGGTGAACAGATCTGCTAGGTTTATCACACAACTTGACATAATCCACATTGATTACTCTGGTTGTGATCAAGTTCCTAATGGTTTTATGATGTCTTCTAATATGACGAGACTTACCATTATACAAACTTTATATGCATGATCAATTTCTGATTGAGTATCATAATTCATGTAAATAGCTGGCACAGGTCTATCCCACTCGGGGATATCTTCCAACCAATTCTGAAGCCATTCTGCTTCTGCTACTGCTGCGTCAAGAGCTATGAACTCTAACTCCATACTGGATCTATCTTGAACTCTTTGGTTGAATGATTTCCAAGACACTGCTGCACCCACAAGCGTAAAGATGTAGCCACTTGTTGACTTCAAGTTCTTGGAGTCGGATATCCATTTTGCATCGCTATATCCCTCCAAAGTTGCATGCTGTTTACCATAGTGCAAGCCATCGTCTTTGGTATAACGTAAGTAGTTAAATACTCTAATTATGCCTTTACAATGTTAATGGCATGGTTTACTTGTGTAGCAACTTAGTAAATTTATTGTGTGCTCTAAATCGGGTCTAGTATAGTTTGTTAAGTACATCAGACTCTCAATTACTCTCGCATACTGCACTTGTGATACCGCTTCACCAGAATGAGCATCGACATGAGTTTTTCCTATCTCATTTGAGTATATCTTAAACCTTTGAAGTATAATTTTAGCATAACGGGCTTGAGATAAGGTAATACCTTCAGTCATCCTGATGATTTTAATCTCTAGGATTACGTCCGCAAGCCCCATATCTTTCATATCAAACTTCTATTTAACCATGTTCTTAGTCTGAATGATTAGTTCTTTCCTAATATCCATGACAAGCATATCATCTACGTATAAACATAGAAGAACATACCCATATCGAGTACATTTTGCGTAAATACATATATCGCACTCGTTTATGCTAAATACATTGTCAAACTTCCCATGCCATTTTTTTGGAGCATTTTTAATTCCGTACAATTACTACAAAAGAACATTTGTTTAGGGACGAAAATTTACAACGTTTTGGGGACGTTGTAAAGTAGGGACGTCTTCACAACTCTCTTACGACGTCAGTGCATTTTGTCGTAAAAGAGTTGTAAACGGACAACAAAATAATTCATTGTAACTTAGTTGGGAATTTACGACGCTTTGATAACACTTTGCCATTTGCAAAAAAATTCGTTGTTAATTAGTCCCTAACTTGCAACTTGTTTACGACGTAAATCTTTTACAACGAGTTAAAATAAAACTTGAAATTTGGTACACACGTTTCTTGTGTTACGTAATTGGTTAAAAAATGTAATATTTGT
>JAKUCM010001247.1:0-19735 GCA_023374145.1 Lepidium sativum | reverse complement strand
GAGAGAGAACTTGAACGGAAAAAACATATAGATAAACAAATCACGTTTTATATTGACCTATAATATTGTTATTATTAAAATAAAATAATATCTAAAGTTGCTCGAGGTTCCTTTAGTTATATTGATTTTTAATCATGATCATAAGATATGTAATATATTGTAGTTTCTAGATTCGTAATTAGGAAACTCACATACATTAAAATTCGTAAATTGATAATAGATAAATTAATAATCTTTATAAATTAATAAAATATTTTAGTTTCAAGTCGGATCAATGTAAAATTTGATTAAATTTAATAAATTAATAAAATAATAATTATTTTAAAATTTTTGTATAAAAATATAATTTTAATAATATCATAAATTAATAATTATAAATATTAAATAACATATACGTCTAAATTATAAATATATTATTAATGTACTATCAAACCAATGAGTCGAAGGAACACATATGTGCGCGAAATCTATTGACTAATAAGTTCTTTAAAAAAGAAAAATTAAATTAAGTTCACTTCTTCAACTTTACTTGAGAAAAAGGGCAAATAATAAACAAATGGTTCAAAAATCCCACTAGGCTCTTTCAGACATACACTAGTTTCCTCCATTGACACTATCCCACTAACTTCAAAAACCCAACCTTTTTTTTCTGTTAAAAACAAAAACTTTCTCTCTCTTGATTTCTTCAATCTTATTGGAGACAGAAACTCCCAGAGAACAAAAAAAAAACGTTTTTGTTCAAACCATTAAGATTAAAGATTAATTGCATCTCCTTTTGATTATTACCGTTCTCTTCCACCAAACCAACTTCTGTTTTGTTTTTTTTAATTTCATTTCTTTGTGAGTATTAATATCTCACATAAAGTGGACCTAAAAAAATCATTCATTTGCTTCTTACTCACTGTTCCTTTGCTTCTCTATTTGGTCTTCTTCTTGCGTTTTAAGTCATTTCGTCTCCTTCTGTCACTTCGATTTATCTTTCAACTTCTAATCTTGGAGTTTAAGATTACCCATCAATTCTTCCTCGTGCTCATCGAGGAAGCTGATCTCTTCTATGGAATGGAGATTTCGATTTTCCTCTTAAGGATCTTTTTTGTTTCGTCGGTTTTTGTTGCAGGTTCTTCCTCAGGTTAGTTATTATTTCTCTTTGCTCGATTATATGCAATTTTATGTTTTTCATTGTTTGAATGAATTGGGATTAGACCCAGATGGATCAATCTGCTAAATTTGCAAATAAAAAAAAAACATTAACTTTTTGCTAAATTTGTGTGATATCAACACGCTTTTTTGTTTTTATAACTCTACTTGTGAAAAGTGAAAACATTGTTTTAAATCACGACATGAAAGAAAGAAACTTTATTTTGTTCCAATGATGAAATGTAAACACAATGCGATTTTATATATCTGTAAAATGTTCTGATTTTCGTGTTAACTAAATTGAGTCAGCATCCAACTACTAGCTTTCGTTGACGCAATCGGAAAATTGAATTGTCAAAGATCTTTGATTTGTTTTTCTTCAACTGTAAACTTAGGAATCCATTTGGTATCTCCATTATCATCACCACCGTCTCCATTACCGGAAACTTCCAAAGGGTTTGGTCAAGCACCGAGTAATTCACCTGAATCTCAAAAATTTCGGCAATGCGCCACCGTCTCTATCTCCTTTAGCTGACGTGGCAGCTCCGCCACCGTCAGATCCTGTTGTCTCGGTTCCTACTGCTCCAGGTATGTAAAATCATTTACTTGGATTGAAATGGTTGATTTTCTGACAGACAATTAATCGAACACCTGTCAAGCACTTTTGAAACAAAAAAAGAACTAGAAGTTGCGAATAGAATTCATTTTTTATGGGGTTTCTGATTCTCCTTCAGCTCCATCTACCATACCCGTGAAGGAGTTACCCGGAAATTCTCCTCCGGTTCAACCCATTTCACCAATTGCTTCTCCACCTCAGTTCAGTCCAAGAGATGCACCAAAGGAGCCTCCTTTCTCAGGAAGAGTAACTCCTGGTATGTGTACAATACCGCGATTCCCTTATATTTACCGATTGAAACCTTGAATCTTCAACTTGCAATGTTGTCTAATCCGCAGGCCCGGTTTCATCTCCTGCTTCAGATATTCCTCCAATTTCATCAGTGGCTCTGTCTCCGCCTACACCGAGCAGTGTACCTCCTAGAAAAGCTTCTAACAATCAAAAGCCTCCTATTGCAAAGACTTTTGCTCCTGGTATAATATCTGTGTTTTGTTTGCCCCTTACTCGGTTTTTATGCTTCAATAGTTTCGCTTTGTGATGGCACAAAACTCATTCGTGGTCTATGAATTCAGTTGCATCTCCACCAACAATACCTATTGACATTTCACCGCCAGTACATCCCACCATACCAAAGTTACCACCCTCTAGCTCACCTGGTATGCGGTTTGAGGAATTACTTATCTTCTTCACAGTGTTATGAAAATGTCTCTGTTTATCCTCTGACATCTCTCCCAAACTGCTCAGTACCCACTTTGACTCCAAGGAAAGGCTCTCCGAGAAAAAATTCACCAGTTACCCACCCAGTTTTCCCCACAGAGTCTCCTGCCATCTCACCAGGTCTGCTCAACTTTTGAATGTATTTATCCATAAAAAGCCTTATTCAATGTATCAACATTTCATCTTCTTTTCTAGATTATGCTGTAAATCCCTGTAAAACATCCACCACCAAGCGATAATGGAGATGAAAACAAAAGTCCAGTTGCTGCACCGTCAAATGAAACTGCTAAACCTTTGCCTGTCTTCCCTCCTAAAGGTTAGATTTTTAGGTGATTATTAGATAAGTTACTATTTCAGGTTTCAAGATTCATGCTGTTATTACCTCGCAGCTTCTCCTCCTTTGATAGCTCCATCAGCCCCCAAATTCAATGGACACTTTCATCATGCATATCCATCTACTACTCCACCGCCAGATTCTACTCTGAGTAATATAAATGGCCATTCTTCATCATCATCTCCTTCTCTACCTTCACAGCATAGACATCATCAAGATAGAAAGAAGATCACGTATAGTCCAGCTCTTTCACTACCACCAACCCGTATAATATCTCCAAAGAAGTCAAACCGTAAAGGTTTCCAGTTTACTATTGTCTTTGAGATACTTAGATTGGCAGTCATCACGCTCCTCGTGATCTTAATTCTCTGTTTTTGCTATGTTGTGTTGTTATAGGTTCAATGACTCCTCGTCCATCATCACACTATGCTCCCTTTCATGCTTCTTTGAATCCTCCTACTCAGTCTCCAATCTCTTCATCTATGCAAATCATATCCCCAGCTCCAGCACCATCTCCAACCCAAGGTTTGATTTCTCTGCTCATATTTTTTTATGACAACAAATAAGCAAAATATGTTTTTCTTGATGTGGAATCCTAAATACTGTTTATTTCTCCTAAAGTTTTTCCTCTCAGGTCCTCTTCAATACCTTCAAAATCTCGGAAATTCCCACTCGGTCCACCACTTCAAGCATTTCCTCCTCCTCCTAGTTCAGGTTTTTAAGAGATTTTTTCGGTTGTTTTGAGAACAAAACTGTCTTTTCCTAGTTCTTGTTTCGGCGTGAAACTAATTCTGATTGTTGTGTTCTTCAGATTGTAGTTCAACTGTTTGCATGGAACCCTACACAAACACAGCCCCGGGATCTCCATGTGGCTGTGTCTGGCCAATTCAAGTGGGGCTACGGCTTAGCATGGCGCTCTATGACTTTTTCCAATGGTTTCAGAATTCGCTCGGGAAATCAGCGCTGGAGTTTTCATGAAACAGAGCCAAGTCCGTATAATGGGAGCTAATGCAGCTAGTGAACAACCTGAGAAATCCATTGTTCTAATCGATTTAGTCCCACTCAGAGAAAAATTCGAGAACACGACCGCAATGCTGACTTACCAGAGATTCTGGAGTAAAAAAGTCTACATAAATGAACCAATCTTTGGCGAATATGACATGATTTATGTGCGTTATCCTGGTTTGCCGGCTTCTCCACCAGCATCTGAAATGACCATTATAGATCAAGGACCGTACTCTGGTAATAATAACAGAAGGGCAATCAAACCACTTGGAGTTGATGTCCCGAGAAAGCTGCGCAAGAAAGAGCTCAATGCTGGAAGTGTTGCTGTTATTGTTTTATCGGCAGTTGCTTTTGTTGGTTTATGTTTCATTCTCGTTTGGTTCTTGGTTTTTCGGCATCTCAAAGATAGACAGAGTCTTTCTAAACGAGCACCACTTACTCGTCCTTCATTGCCATCCCTCTCGAAACCATCAGGTAATTTTCTTTGGTTTAGTACTGATGGCTAAACCGGACTAAACAGCCCTATTACTACTTTACTACTACTGTTGCTGTTGGAAGAAACAGGAATAACGAAGCGGAATTTGCAGGCTCAGCTAGATCTTTAACCGGAAGCCGATTTAGCTCAATGTCATTTGAATCAAGCATTGCTCCATTTACTAGTTCTGCAAAGACGTTCCCTGCCAGCGAAATAGTGAAAGCAACTAATAACTTTGATGAATCGAGGGTTCTTGGTGAAGGTGGATTCGGACGGGTTTATGAAGGTGTTTTCAATGATGGAACTAAAGTAGCAGTTAAAGTATTGAAGAGAGATGACCAGCAAGGTAGCCGTGAGTTCTTGGCCGAAGTGGAAATGCTTAGCCGTCTTCATCACAGAAACCTTGTGAATTTAATCGGTATTTGTATTGAAGATTGTAACCGTTCCCTGGTTTATGAACTCATACCAAATGGCAGCGTTGAATCTCATCTTCACGGTATGTTTTCCAGACCTTAAATACCCCAGTCCGGTGTTTGGCTTTCGGATTTTTTAGTCCCGGAACTAATCTTTTGTTTTCTTTCTGTTTCATATTCAGGGGTCGAGAAAGAATCTTCACCTTTAGATTGGGATGCTAGGTTGAAGATAGCTCTAGGTGCAGCTCGTGGATTAGCGTATTTACATGAAGACTCAAGTCCGCGAGTTATACACAGAGACTTCAAGTCCAGCAACATCTTGCTTGAACACGATTTAACACCTAAAGTCTCTGACTTTGGATTAGCTAGAAATGCCCTTGATGATGAAGATAATAGACATATATCGACGCGTGTAATGGGAACTTTTGGGTATGATGATAAAAACCAGTTCGAAATAAACCGAATCATACTGTTTTCCTCTCTCTGTTCCAATTTAATGTATGAATGTTGCTTTTTGATAGGTATGTGGCGCCGGAATATGCTATGACAGGTCATCTTTTGGTGAAGAGCGATGTGTACAGCTATGGGGTTGTGCTTCTTGAGCTACTTACAGGGCGAAAACCCGTTGATATGTCTCAACCAGCAGGACAAGAGAACTTAGTTTCATGGACTCGGTCTCTTCTCACAAGCACAGAAGGGCTTGAAGCAATTGTAGATAAGTCTTTAGGACCTGAGGTATCATTTGATAGCTTAGCTAAAGTAGCGGCCATAGCTTCCATGTGCGTTCAACCGGAAGTATCTCACCGTCCTTTCATGGGAGAAGTAGTGCAAGCTTTGAAACTTGTCAGCAACGAATGCGATGAAGCTAAGGAACTTTACTCTGTAACTTCAATAACTCAAGACGATCTGAGAGATGACACTCGAGCTGAGAGCTCTTGTGGTGACGAGTCGGGGAGGATGGCTAGGTACCCATTGATTCCAAATTACGACTCAGAGCCTGACACTGAGAGAGGACTTTCTGTGTCAGAAATGTACACGAGATCAGGGAGTTTAGAGAGACAGTCCAACTCGGGTCCCTTGGGCTCAGGTCGAGGAAAAAGGTTCTGGCAAAAGATGAGGAGATTATCAACTGGAAGCTTGAGCGAAGACGGGACAGCATCGGCCATGTTAAGATCAGGCTCGCGTTGAAAGATCTTTTGATTGCTGGTACCATGCTCTACAAGCAAGTATATACCTCCTGGAATCCGGTTAAGCAAAAACCAAAGAGAGATCAATTACCGGTTCAACAATTAGCTAAAGAGATGTTTGTATGTTAGAAGAAACAAAAGAGATTCCGTTAAATCTAATTTGAAGGTACATACCACGTTTCAAGGTAACAAGCATGAACATCCTTAAGGCCCAATTAGTATTCATATTCTGATAGGTCACATCGCTGCAAGAGAGAAAGTTCACTCTCTGTCTACATAGTGACCAAACAGATGGCAAGTCCCTGTGCATTTTAAGATTAAACCGATGGCCACCCATATTATATTACATTATAGTGTAAATAAAACGTGTAGTTGATTGATTTGATTTGGACATAAAATCAATCGGACCCAGTTACAGATCCAATTCACGAATATTATCATAAAATCTGTTATTATATGTATATATATATTTCATCATAAAACGAAGAAAAACAAAAATGGAAGAAATAACAAAAAAAGAAGACACTAACGGAGGAAATACAGAGGCGAAGATGCTTTTCGATGGAGAAGAAGACGAGTACACGCCGGATGAAATCATGAAACTCGTTGATTCTTCTCCGACGATGACGGAGTTTGAAGGAACTAATAATTCCGGTGAGTCGAGTTTCAGAGTGAGATTTATCGACGATCCTTACGCGAGTCAGGTGGTTGTTCAGTCATCTTCTGGTTACATCACGATCAACGTCAACGAAGAAAGTTGTGGACCTTCATTCTCAGATAACGACGCTTCCGTCATGGGCAAGCGTCGATTCGTGTGGCTTGTTTGGTGGCTGTTTCGGTTTTAAAGGTGGCGCGTGGAGTACAAACGAGGTTAGAGCGGGTGAGTGGGACGACTACTTGTTGGCGAGGTTTCTAGGTGAAGACTGTCTTTGACCGTTTTGTCTTTTCTCGGAGAAAGCAAAAAGCTTAAAGGGTATTTTAGTCGAAGGTGACCTTGTTAATATGGAAAAAAAAAACCATAATATGGAAATTCAGTTCATGTAGTAGTAAAATAGGCTGGTTGGTTGGTAATAGTTGTGTAGTTTTTAATGTGACCATTTTGGTAATTTCGTCAAGTTTGCTCTACTAAGATTTAGGGCTACTCCTAACTGAAGGCCCAATAACGAAATGGGCTTACGTTTGATTGAAGAAAGCGAAATTCTTTTTATTTATGAAGAAGCAAGACAAATCGAAACACTCATTGCTATTAAGGTTAATTATTAAAGTAGTTTAATATTGAAATTATAAAAAATATTAAAATAAGACAGTTTTACTCTTATTTCTTTTGAAGAAAAATATTACATAACTCAATAATAATTAATTTTACATCAGTTGTGCATAAAATAAAAAAAGTGTGGTAGATGTAGGTATTGTTTCATACTATTATGTAGATTTTTCACGTACTATTATGCAACTTTGTTATATAATGTTATATAGGTTTTGATATTTAATGATATGTAGGTTTCACGTACTGTGATGTAAGTTTGTTATATACTATGATGTAGGTTTTGTTACATACTGTTATGTATGTTTGTTTTACGATATGTAGGTGTGTTATGTACTGTTACGTAGATTTTGATATGTAGTGATATGTAGGTTTTAACATACTGTTATGTAGGTTTTCTTAACGTTATGTAGGTTTGTTATGTACTCTTATGTAGGTTTCGATACACGCAGTTATGTAGGTTTGTTTTACGATATGTAAGTTTGTTATGCATTGTTATGTAGCTTTTGATAAGTGCAATTATGAAGGATTTCACGTACTGTTATGTAGGTTTTTTTTTACAATATGAAGGTTTGTTATGTAGGTTTTGATACGTCCAGTTATATAGGTTTTACGTATTGTTATGTAGGTTTATTTTACGTTATGTAGGTTTGTTATGTATTGTTACATAGGTATCATGTAATGACCATTACTCCCATCATTAAACCTCCAGCTAACAGCTGCATTTAATGGTATCGTCGTCAAAAATCGATATGTTTCATCAACTTTTATGGTACCGCCGATAACGACATCATATCTTTCATCGTGAGCTGTCACAATTTTTAAATGGATCAAGTAGAAATAATTCATGGAAGATATAGGCATGAGGAAAATCGGTAGTTCTTTTATGTTGATAAATCATTTGGGAGCAAATCCATACGAATTCAGGCAGGAAATAATTTGGTGGAGTTAGTTTCAGAGGTATGAAAGCAATTTCAGATGATTGAACAATTATGTAATGTCGCTCTGAGTTATGTGATTTTGGTATCAAATTCGTGTCGTGGAAGCAAAAGAGATATCAAGAGATTCGAAGAGTAAGAGAGAAAATGATGAGAATTTCATTAATCCATTGAATGAGCTTAAGGATATAAGAGTTCTATATATAAAGACATGAAAATCGCAAAGGAGAAGAAGAGAAGAGGGAGAAAGCGCCATTGGAGGATAAAGGGGACCACCGGATCGCATGCGCTCCTACCGGGACCACACCTGGATCGCACGCGCCCAACGGTCATATTCTCGGGACCACTTTGACCGTTGGGGAAGCACGCGCTGCCTTATCCATAAACGGTCACAAGCCTCGCCTCTTGACTTGCTTCCCACGTCTTCAAGCCTTGCGTCTCACGTCTTCATGCCTTTCTTCCCACGACTCCTTTTTCTTCTGAGATACGGTAAGTCGCGCCCGACCCAAGTACCGAACCAATGCGCGTCTTCCCGAGAGATAGGTAAATGTCACTAGGCCTCTGGGATTAGGTTGGTGTGGCCTAGTGAGGATGCTTGGCCAATACTCCCCCTCAAGCTAAGCCGCAATAAAATAGAGACTTAGCTTGGAAACCCCAAAGCATACACCTCGGTAAAAACCTCATAAAGGAAAACCCATTGGGACAAAATCTTTATGAGGAAAAAAGAGCATGTACACTTTGAGATTAGGAGACGTGAGGTCAAGGGCAGTCAAGGCTCACAAGTCCAAGTTTGCCATAAATATGATTGCAAACCTTGGTGATTGCGGCCTTGGTGAAGATGTCTGCCAGTTGATCTTCACTTGGTGTGTAACATGGGAGGGTTACTCCCACGGCTATATGTTCCCGCACTTTGTGGCAGTCGACCTTAATACTCTTGGTTCTCTCATGGAAAACAGAGTTGTTGGCTATGTGAATTACTGCCTGATTGTCACAATGCATGATGATCGGTTCATTGGTGGCATACCCTAGATCTTTGACGATGCTCCGAAGCCAAACCAACTCATCGGTGAGTTTCCTCATTGCTCGGTATTCCGCTTCTAAGCTTACCTACGAGTCGCCTATACAACATCGGATCCTCATATGGGTCAACATCTTTCTCCCCCTCTCGATTGACCTTGTAACCGTCATCTAGTGGCGTCTTAACAGATTTTGAGGTCTCCATTCCTGTCTCACGCAGTAGATCAATGGTGTACTTTCTTTGGGAAAGAAATAAGCCTTCTGAAGAACGGCATATTTCAATCCCTAGAAAGTACGTCAACGCCCCAAAGTCTTTTATATCAAAAACATAATGGAGATAAGCCTTGGTTTGGGAAATACCTTCTTTATCATCACCGGTGATGATAAGGTCATCCACATAAATGAGCACAACCACAATTCCTTGGGGCCGCCGCAACGTGAACAATGTGTGATCGACCTCGGATTTGGTGAAGCCGCGGTCACGAAGTGTGTGGCTCAGTTTGTGATACCAAGCGCGTGGAGATTGCTTCAAACCATAGATCGCTTTCCGCAACCGAAGAACCTTCCCTGGGTGGAACCGTGACTCAAGTCCTGGTGGCAGAGTCATATACACTTCCTCCTCTAGTTCACCTTGGAGGAATGCGTTCTTGACGTCCATCTGCCACAAATCCCAAGAAAGGTTAGTAGCTAAGGAAATGACGACTCTTACTGTGTGAAGCTTAGCAACCGGAGCAAAGATGTCGGTGTAGTCTTTGCCATAGGTTTGAGTGAAGCCGTGTGCTACGAGGCGTGCTTTGTAACGTTCCACTTCCCCATTAGCCTTATACTTTATGGTAAAGACCACTTGCAGGAGACAGCGCGCTTTCCCGGAGGTAACTCCGCCTCATCTCATGTGTAGTTTGTGTCCATGGCAGCCGCCTCTGCATTAACGGCATCCATCCATGCGCAGTGCTGACTTGCCTCCGCAAACGTCTTACGTACCTGATCCATCTCAATTTTCCCAAGAAAAACCTTAAATTCAGAGGGTAGGAGGTCAATAGAGAATACCGCCTGTTCGGGATGAGCCACCGCATAGGCATTGTAGTAGGTGCGAGTCTCAGACCACCAGGATGGATCCTTACACAAACACGTGGTCCGACGAAGTGGTTGTTCCAGATGAGGAGAGGGGCCCGAGACATCACCATCGTTGGTTGGACTAACCGTCTCTGGAACCGCAGGCGGATCGGTATGCACGGTCGGACAAGCGGTCACGGCTGGATTGACAGTCCAAGCTGGGCAAGACGGTAAGGGTTTTGTGTTCGGGTTGTGAGCAGCCGGACTAGGGTCAGGTATGGTCTCTCCGGGAGATGATACGATTGAGGCCGGGGATTCCGATGGGCTGTGCTGAGAGCTGGAGCCGGATTAATCAGTCCCGGCGGTGGCTGCGTCCGGCACGGTAGGAGCATGTTCCGGAAAGTCCAAAATTCCCAAATGATGGAGAAGCACCCGTAAGCTTTCAGCACGATCAATATTGGGTTCAGAGAGGTCTTTCAAGTCGTCCCAATTTCTGTCATCGTGCAGCCTTCGGTCTTCCAAGAATTTTACATCCCGAGACACGTAAACTTTCCGCAATTCCGGATCATAACATTTATACCCCTTTTACGTTGGAGAATAGCCAATAAACATGCACCGTCTGCTCTTGGCTTCGAGCTTATTACGAAATTCTCCGGATACTAACACATAACAAAGACATCCGAACACACATAAGTGGTCTAAATGAGGATCAGTTTTGTTAAGTACCTTGAAGGGAGACATATCGTGAAGAATTTTCGTAGGGGTTCAATTTATCAAGTAGCATTCTGTCATGACCGCATCTCCCTAGAAATGTTTTGGAACATGCATGTGAAACATGATTGCCCGTGTAACTTCCATGAGATGGCAGTTTTTCCTCTCGGCTACACCATTTTGCTGAGGATTATAAGGGCAGCTCGTTTGATAGAGGATACCTTGCTTAGCAGGGTATTCTTGAAACACTCCACTCATATACTCATCGCCATTATCCGTCCGCAAAACCTTCAGTTTGGAATTAAAGTGATTAGTGATGTATGCTTCAAAATTTTTGAAAGCGTCAAACACTTTGTCTTTTGATGGCATTAAAGTGATCCATGTGTATTTCGATTTCTCGTCAATGAATGTCACAAAATATCTAGGTTTATCCCTAGATATGCATGGAGAGGTCCACACATCGGAATGAACAAGATCAAAACAATTATCATAAATCGTTAGAGATGTGGGATAAACAGTTTTGCACGCTTCACAATCACTAAAATTTCCAAAAGATAACCAAGACAACATAAGGTTCAAAGAGCAGATATGAGGGTGGCCATCCCGAGCATGCCAAACAGAAGTACTTAAGCCAACAGCCGAATTTGAAAAACCAACATTAGTGTCACAAAATCGAGAAAAATTTTTAGAATCTTCAAGGATGTATAATCCGTATTTGATTCTGCCCTCTCCAATCAAGCTCCCAGACTTAATATCCTGAAAGTGACACCGTTAGGACCAAAGGTAACGTAACAATTCAGGTCATTAACTACTTTCCTAACCGATAGAAAATTTGAAGAAAAGTCTGGCATAAAGAACGCTTTAGTTTTCTTATTGAATAAGCCTAGGTTTCCTACACCACTAACCGATACCCTAGCACCATTAGCTATTACTACACTTTCTACAGCCGGTTCTATGTTGCTAATTAACTTCCTATCACTAATCATGTGATGTGAAGCTCCCGAATCAACAACAATCGGCTTAAAGAGTGAGTGAAAGTAGAGACAAATACCGGAATCCCTTAGAGACTTACGGGATTGGATAAGAGCTTCTAGATCTGCCTTCTTGATCACCTCTCCATGGTATGAGGATGAGGCCGCAGTTCCTTGTTCCCGCTGTCCAATAGAGAAGGATGCTCCCGAGTAAAATAGGGACAATGGACTTGGCTCATCCGACAGTTCATGGGTGATATTAGCTTTTGCCTCTTTGAACTTAGCTGGCTTGAGATGAGGGTGAAGGATCCATCACTTGTCTTTGGTATGCCCCTTCTTCTTACAATGCTCATAAATTGATCTTTTCCTATCTTCGGTTCTTGCTTGAGCTTTGTTGGCAATGAAAAGACCCGAATTTCCCTTCCTATCAATTAGACCAATCGATCCTTGTTCTTTCTGGATTTGAGCACACACCTCTTCAAGGCTTGGGAGAGAGTGAGTGGTAGCACCAGACCTCAAGATGTGTTTCACAAGATCCGTGTAACAAGGGTTAAGGTTCATCATAAGGCCGAGAACCCTATCTTCTTTGTTTCTACTCATAATCACCTTAGGATCTATTGTCATTGGCCTATGCATGTCCATCTCTGCCCACAAGGATCTAAATCTACCAAAGTACTCTGTAAATTCTATATCCTCTTGGTAGAGATTGCTTAGTTCTCGTTTTACCTCAAAGACGCGAGTAAGACTCGAAATGTTGTCGTACACCTTCTTCAACGAGTCCCATAACTCTTTGGCAGTCTCATAGTAGTAGTAGGCTTCTAGGATTGGTTTATATAGGGATCCCAAGATGATGGACTTGACTGCCTAATCCATGAGAAACCAATCGTCATCTTCTTCAAGCATGTCTTCATCATCTTCACTTGATAACGGTTCCCTTGGAGGTCTATCTTTCACCACATGACTCCAATAGCCCCTCTTGGTGCAGATGGTTGTCCTTACAGCTCTGGCCCATAGGAGATAGTTTGGCCCCTTAAGAGTGATAGGGACGATTTGAACTTTGTTCGAATCCAGTGAAGACGAAAGGAGCCGCCTTTGTAGCAAATACCGAGCACACTTGGGAGGATTTGAACGGTAGAAAGGTTGAAGCTTTCTTGAGATCTATGATAGAGAGAGTTGGATTTACTCTTCTTAAGAACCCTAGAGTGCTCGGCTTCAAAGATACATTAGAAAGACTCGACCTTTTCTCTTAAATCCGCCGATGAGGGTTGCAAGAGACTAGATCCGAGCTTATCTTGAACTTTGATAGGAGAAAGGTTCTTCTTTTGGTTCAAGAACAAACAAAATCCAAGCTTTCTGTATGAGAGACCCAAAAAGGTGATACGTTTCCTTGAATCGAGACTTGTACGGAAGACGGAGGCGCTCCGAGAGGAAGGTTCAAGAGATCCGAGGAGTGATTCACGGGATTTGGAGCTGGAGGAGGATGAGAAAAAACGCAGAGAGTGATGGAAGAATGGTGGAAGGATATCACTGCTCTGATACCATGTGATTTTGGTATCAAATTCGCGTCGCAGAAGCAAAAGAGATTTCAAGAGATTCAAAAAGTAAGAGAGAAAAGGATGAGAATTTCATTAATCCATTGAATGAGCTTAAGGATACAAGATTTATATATATAAAGACATGAAAATCGCAAAGGAGAAGAAGAGAAGAGGGAGAAAGCGCCGTTGGAGGATGGAGGGGACCACCAGATCGCACGCGCTCCTACCGGGACCACACCTGGATCACACGCGCCCAACAGTCATATTCTCGGGACCACTTTGACCGTTGGGGAAGCACGCGCTGCCTTATCCACAAACGGTCACAAGCCATGCCTCTTGACTTGCTTCCCACGTCTTCAAGCCTTGCGTCTCACGTCTTCATGCCTTTCTTCCCACAGCTCCTATTTCTTCTGATATACGGTAAGTCGCGCCCGACCAAAGTACCGAACCAATGCGCATCTTCCCGAGAGATAGGTAAATGTCACTAGGCCTCTGGGATTAGGTTGGTGTGGCCTAGTGAGGATACTTGGCCAATAAGTTATAGGAGGTCGAGTGAGGAAATGAGGCTGCTTCCTGAATATACACCACCTATTTACTTATTTGATACTAAATTTATACGAATCTTTGTGGAGAAGTCAAGGAGGTATAGTATGTGTCTTTGTGTTGAGTTTTATAAAAAAATCGGATGTAGAATCAGAAGAAGGTGTAGTTCATGATGAAAGTCTTCATGAGTCTGTAGCTAAACAGTGTAGTGGGTTTCATATCAGTCTTGTAGGGTTTCAGAAAACCTACAATCGAATGAAGATGATGAAGAGGATAAAGACGTAATAATCATGTTTGATTACTATGTTCCTCTAAACAAAGTGAGTTCTTGGTACTGATGAGTTTGTGGGTTTAGGATTGAGTAATGTAACTTAGCCATTGGGCAATGTTATCCAACTAAAGAGGAATTAGAGACAAGGTTGATTCTTGTTGTAACCCATCGTTTTGATTTTGACGTTATAGCATCATCACTATTCATGTTGCGCGTGAAGTGTGGGTGCATGGATGCCAATGGTACCTTAGAGGAGCACCAATTGATATTAGCTTGTACTTATACATTAAAAATATGTGGGATAACACACATTTGTTCCATGACAGAGCAGTCATATCGTGCAAGACAAGCTAGTCCATATGTTATAGCTCGCCTCTATGTTGATTTTGTTGGTGGTGTAGGTCCATCTGTTCTGTCTCGATATGTTTCCGAGTGTCTAAACAAATGCTATGGAGTTAAGATCAATGGTCAACTGTAGTTGCCGCTGTATTTTGTATTTTGTTGTCTTTAATGTAGATTTGTTGTGTTCGATGTAGGTTTATTTTTTTTTGTAGGTTTGTTGTCTTCCACTGGTTTGTTGTCTTCAATGTAGGTTTCTTGTCATGATGTAGGTTTATTGTCTTCGATGTAGCTTTGTTGTCATGATGTAGGTTTGTTTTCTTTAATGTAGGTTTGTTGTCTTTGATGTTGGTTTGTTGTCATGATGTAGGTTTTTTGTCTTTGATGTAGATTTGTTGTCTATGATGTCGGTTTGTTGTCTTTGATGTTGGTTAATTGTTTTTGATGTAGGTGAAATATTAGAAGGCGCACCTCATCCTAAAGGAAGCACAACAGTTGCTTAGAGAGTCCTTGGAGAGCAGTTATGAACAACTTTCTGCGTATTTATTCATGATAAGAAAAGAGAATCCCAAAATACTAATAAAACTTGACGTTGATCAAGACAACAAATTCAAGTTTCTCTTCATTGTGTTTGATGCGAGCATCCATGGATTTCCATTTATGCGAAAGGTTGTGGTTGTTGATGGTACATTTTTTCAAGGTAAAAATAAAGGTACTTTACTTACTGCCACAATGCAAGATGGAAATTTCAATATATTTCCAATTGCATTCAAGGTAGTTGACATTGAGAATGATGAATCTTGAGAATGATTTTTAGACAACCATGTTATCCTGGATGATGAAGAACTAGCAATAATTTCATATAAGCATAGGTCAATAGGCAATGCGATAAAGAAAGTATACGCACTTGCTGGTAGAGGTATATGCACCTACCATTTGTGGAAGAACATCTTGTTGAAGTTCAAGGGGGTGAGTCTTTCAAACTGTTTAAAAGAGCGGAAACTACGTATAGGCTACAAGATTTTAATGACCTATTTGCACAGATTCAAGAACCCAATCATCCCTTTCATGCTTATTTACTTAGTGTTGATGTTCAATTATGGAGTCGTGTACATTTCCCCGGTAATAGGTTTTACGTCATGTAATGTAGGTTTACGTATTATCAATGTAGGTTTTAGTATTAACGATGTAGGTTTATATATTACTTATGTAAGTCTACGTATTATCAATGTAGGTTTAATATTAATTTTGTAGGTTTATGTATTACTTATGTAGGTTTATGTATTATAAATGTAGGTTTGTGACATGATATGGAGGTTTTGATATGTTATACATGTTTTGGTATGTTATGTAGCTTTTGATTCATGTTTTGTAGGTTTCGTTATGTTATGTAGGTTTTAATTCACATTATGTAGGTTTTACGACATGTTATGTAGGTTTGTTGTAGGACATAAGTAGGTGTTATGGAAAGTTATGTTATAATATTAACGTTGTAGGTTTATGTATTACTTATGTATGGTTATGTATTACCTATGTAGGTTTACCTATTATCAATGTAGGTTTTAGTATTAACATTGTAGGTTTAATTATTGACGTTGTATGGAAGAGTTGAGGAAGTCAAATTGTATGTGGTACAACAAATAAATGAACATCAGGCACATGTGACAAACCGCACCTCATATAATGTAGTCAATCTGACGGAGAGAAAATGTTCATGCAAGAGGTACGATGTGAACGAAATTCATTGTGTCCATGCCATAACTGCCGCCGAAAGTGTTACTCTTCAAAAAGTCTCTCTCACTCATTGGTATTACCACACAACAAATTTGTACAATGCTTACTCAATGTGTATTAAGCCTCGAGATGCTGCTACACATGTTCTCGAGGAGGTGGCTAACAAGGTTTGTAAGCCTCCATCGATTAGAAAACAAGCAGGCCGACCTAAAAACTCAAGAATAAAGAGTGTCCTAGAGGTTAAAGCTGAGTCTAAACAACCAAGGAAGACGTACACTTGTTCAAAGTGTTCTCAAGTCGGCCATAATACGCATACTTTCCTATCGCAGACATGACCATAAGCGTTTGATACATTTTGTGCCATAAAAACTTAGATTATGTACGTTTGTTTTGTATTACTATGGAGGTTTCATATACTCTAATGTAGGTTTTTACGTACTCTAATGTAGGTTTTCATGTCCTCTAATGTAAGTTTTACGTACTCCAATGTAGGTTTTCACATCCTCTTATGTATGTTTTACGGCCTGGTACTTACTGTTATGTAGGTTTTACGCCCGGTTATATAGGTTTTTCGTCCTGTTACTTACTGTTATGTAGGTTTTATGTCTTGTTATGTATGTTTTCACTTACTGTTATGTAGGTTTTTACTTTCTGTTATGTAAGTCTGTTATTTACAGTTATGTAGGTTTTACGTGCTCTTATGTAGGTTTTACAGCCTGGTACTTACTGTTATGTAGGTTTTACTTTCCGTTATGTAGGTTTTCACTTACTGTTATGTAGGTTTTCACATCCTGTTATGTAGGTTTTTACTTCCTGTTATGTAGGTTTGACGTCCTCTTATGTACATTTTACATTCTCTTATGTAAGTTTTACGTCCTGGTATTACTGTTATGTAGGTTTTGACGTCCTCTTATGTAGGTTTTTCGTCCTCGTACTTGCTGTTATGTAGGTTTTACATCCTGTTATGTAAGTTTTCAATTACTGTTATGTAGGTTTTTCTTTCTTATTATGTAGGTTTGTTATTTACAGTTATGTATGTTCTTACATACTGTTATGTAGGTTTTAACATACTGTAATTAATGAATTATCAAGCCTACATCATATGCTGTTATGTTTACATACTAGTTAGAACAAGTTACAGAAGGAATGTTGTTAATCCTACGAAGTTACAGAAGGAATTTACACATTAATAGATTAGAGTACGTGTTGAAAACCTCAAGGTTGACTGTCGAAGATCCACATACCCTTATTGTTCATATCTCCTCGAGGATTGGGGTCAGTCATGATAACGTCACAATCCGCGGAAAGCTCATCTAGGGCCTCAGCTGCATACTTCATTCAGAGGAATAGAATGATGCTCTCAGTCAAACCCTCGAAAGAGACACCTAGGGCCAAGCATTCAATGAACTTTAGTGCAAAAATCTCATACTTCCCACTACAACTCTATTGTGGGGCTCCTTTGACCTTTTTCATCTTGTACGATGTACGAGTAAGCCTATCTTTATGTTCCGGCATTGCCATTTGTTTCACCAAGAGTGGGATCATCTTTGAGAAGGCTTTGCATTGGCCCAGAACCATACGGTCCAAATTTACGGACATGTAGGAATCAAATACTTTGATCTTACACTTCACCAAGTCCACCTCAAAGTTACCCAATGAGCTCCCCCAACGTTGTGTGCAATGTACACTCAATCCACCTCTGAAACCCATTTCGTCCAACTAACATACGTACTGTCATTCCCTTGGTATTCGGAAGCCATTTTGTTACTCGGAAGCCATTTTGGTACTCGGAAGCCCACATAGTTGAAAACTTTGGATCAACAAAAGCAATCCGAGGACTTATGAATGGCGTAACTGCCTGGTAATGTCTCCTTTGAAATATCAGTATAACAACAGACATATGCTGCAAACAGGAAAAAAACTTATAAGCTCACAAACCTACATGCCACGTCACAAAACCTACATGTCATACCCAAAACCTACATAACATAACACAAACCTACACGACATACACAAAACCTACATAACAAAACAGAAAACCTACATATCAAAACACAAACCTACATAACATAACACAAACCTACACGACATACACAAAACCTACATAACAAAACAGAAAACCTACATATCAAAACACAAACCTACATATCGGAACACAAACCTACATGCCATACACAAAACCTACATGACAAAACACAAACCTACATAACCGAGCACAAAACCTACACGACACAATAAAACATACCTGCGTAGTCAACCAACCATATCAATTATCAGTTGATGGCCACTCTTCTCTGCATGTCATCAACCGAACGTAGAAATTGCAGTTTTTACGTGGGTCGTCGTCACCATACCTAAAAAACTTACATGTTACACAACAACTTAAGCCTATAATTATTTATGCTGCATATCCGCATGATTTACACATCGTCTGTGACATATTCAACGAGTCTTGTCAGTTGGCTTGCCTCATAATCACCAAATGGATCATATATAACGATTGAGTGGTTGACTCCTTGCAATATAAGATTCACAATTGAACATCCTTTAAAGGGCAAAATCTTTAGGAAAAAAGAAAGAATCATAAGTAGGACTACATACCTACATTACTAATCAATTCACAAACATAAATGTAGTAAAACGTACATAAAGGTAATAAAACCTACATAACAGTAGTAAAACCTACATAACTAATTAATTCACAAAGCTACTTAAGGGTAGCAAAACATACATTACGGTTGGTAAAACCTATATAATGGTAGTAAAGCCTATATTACTAATCAATTCATAATCATACATAAATAATGAGGGCATCAAGCCGGTTGAACTAGGCAGCCCAATGAATCGAGGTAGGACACGCAAGCTTAGAGAACAAATAGGAGAATCTATAGCTAACATCTTGAACAAGGAGGAGAACGCGTCCTCCCCGGAATGCTGCCTTCCCGGAACGCTCCAAGATTGACATCAGAACTTCTTCGAGGAGCGCGGGAAAATTCAAGAACGCAAGTGAAACAGCATGACCAGATGAGAACCAAGACTTTCAAGACCCTTTAGAAGCTGACCAAGAGGACCAAGAATCGACAAGACCTGAGCTGGAAGTAATTGACAAGACTTGGCCCTTTATCGTAACCTACAAGGTTTTTCTTTGTGTTGACAATAAATGTTTTTGCAGGAACAAGCCCAACAACTCCAGCACCTTAGAATAGAGAGTTAAGGCCCATAGACTTTTTAGGGCTTTTATTTTTGTTTAATAAGGCACCAAAACACTAAGTTAGAAATTTGCGATTTTTCTTGTAATTTGCCATTTTTTCTTGTTTCTTTTTTGTTAATGGGATGCGATCCATATTTTCCTTTTTCTTTAAATGAGTCAGACTTAGGATGCCTATATAAGGTCTCCTTGCAGCCATGTAACAAAGCACCCAACTTGGATATCAATAAAGAACACAATTCTCTCAAAGAGAAATCTCTCTCTCTC
>JAKUCM010001246.1:0-16819 GCA_023374145.1 Lepidium sativum | reverse complement strand
CCCCCAAAAACAATTATAATTCGTCCATATAATTGTACTCCCTCCGTTTCATGTTAGTTGGCATTGTAGGTTTAATTTTTTGTTTCATTTTAGTTATCATTTTTATTTTCCAATGCACTTTTTAATATAAAATGACTTCATTTAACCCTAATTAAATAAATAAAATATTAAATGGTTTGGAATTCTAATAGTCAATCAAGGGTATAATAGAATATTTAACTATTTTTTTAATATGTGTGAAATATTGTAGAATGACGACTAATATGAAACGGACGGAGTATAAAATTATGGTCAAACGTAAACATAACTCATACAAATAACACATGGATAATGAACATCGATCTACATAAGCATTTGAGGAATCAAATTGTGAGATGATTCTTTGATGTAAGCAGAATGTCGATCAACGATGAGACGAATGAGATTATCTTCAACAATAGAGTCAGGCTTATCACAATCACGTCTAACCACAACATTACCGCTGCTTGAAACAACTACAACTTCCTCTTTACGTGTTGATAGCTCGTTAGCTACAACTGCGTGCACTTTGTATTTTCTTAGCGCCTTTGTGGCCTTCTCTATCAGAATCTTTGAGTCTGTCTCAAGCTGGATCATGAATTTGCATATGAGTTATCGAATCTTGGAAAATCGATAGAAGAGAGAATAGAGAGATTGACCTTGAATGATATGCAGAAAGCTTTTGGAGCCCACAATGATCTCAAGATTGACAGCATTTTAGGGACTTGAGCTAGTCTTATGTCTAAAGGAACAGAACCTGATTGGATTTTGTGCTCTGTCTGGTTTCATCGGAAATATATAAAAAATCATCTTTCAGATACAAGAACTGCGTATTCATTGCTTGTCTAGGGACATGAGGATCTTACCATGCTATCCCAAGGCACATAAAAGTCGGATACAGCAGCAGCAAGATAAAACATTGAAGATGGACCGAGATCTTTCAGTGTTGATGCAATCAACCGCAACATCTGTAACCAGAAACATTCACAAAGGGAGTTTAAATTCGCTGTAGCTCTACTGTTGAAGAATTCTCACAACTTCTATTTCCTCATGTGTCTAGAAGAAGAAGAAAAAGATTAGCTTGTGTGAGATATTCAATAACCTGAAGATACTCATATATGGTTGAAAATGGGAGCTTTAGTAAGCGACCTTCTGATGCTGCCTGCAACGTTAATTGGCAAGATTATCACACAATAGACTCGAAAGAATGAACAAAGCAATATATAAACAAAGGAATCAGCTTTTCCATAAACGAATTCAGTTTAAACATACAGTTTTCTGGTCCATAACAGCCATTTTCACAGCTTCCAAGTGTGATGCATGAACTGAAAACCAAAAAAGAAAATTTGACTACAGACACATCATTTGTCACTACAAATTGAAACACACTTAACATCGATAGGCCATGAACTACATATGAAGAATGGCATATCTATGCATATAGATTGAATAAGAGGTTCCAATGAGAAACCTTGAATGTTTGTCTTATCTGGAAACTCAAAACATTCAATGAATGGATCATCCGGAAGATACCGGCAATAGGGTTGGCAAGTTCCCCTAAAGATTCACATAAAACCCAATATATAGAATCAACATTACCACAAGATACTTTTACTTACTTCCCAACTATTCAGAACTCAGACAAAATATACGTTACCTCCTATACAGAAATATCACAGCATATCCAGCCTTGACGAAATTCCTTCATACCAAATCAGAACAAACTTTTTAGATCAAGATGCTTATAATATGGAAAAAAGAACCATAACTTTTATTAAGGCTTACTCGGTAGATGCAGCACCTCTGTTTCCCGAGCTGAAATTATCGATGTACCTTACACATCGTTGCTCCAATGGAACTGTTGTTCCACCTGAAGTCACACATACAATCCTTCTCCCTCCTGAAGATTGCAAACCTCATAAATCATTTTCATTCATTGAGAAAAGAATATACATACAAAATGTCATCTATATATGTATAATCAACTATGATCTCGCCTTGTGATAAAGAATTCAGCTCAATGAACTGATTAACCTTCTCTGCAATTTCCTCCATGTTCTTCAGAGGTGGAGATGATTCGAAAAACGAATTAATTTCATCTTCCAATACTTTCCCCAGCTCAGACATCAAACTCATTTCAACCCTCTACGCAAACAGATAATACTGTATAAGAATTCATTTTCAACCTCGTTGAATTATAATTCAATTGAGTATTCATCTAAAACTCGATCATTAGATACGAATACACACAACTTTCAGATCACAAGTTTCACTTCACAGACTTTGATCACTTCACAGCTGAAGAAGGCAAGTAGTTCCTTCACCTGCAAAGGCCAATAAAACACTTAAATGTATACACTTGGCTACAAACTTGGATCATTACATAAGTTTTTACAGTTTTGCAATTCAGACCAAACATCAAATTTAAAAATTTAGACTTTAAACTAAACAAAGCATCCACTTTACAAATAAACTCTGCATTATCGAAACACGAAATCCTCAACAAAAAACATCACACGATTCACAAGAAGAAACAGAAATTAAGAGATCATTTATTGTTTCTTGATCCCATATTTCTTCTTAAGCTGAATAAAAAACCACTCTTGCTGTTTCCAAACTTCTGGATTGGGTCGGACTCCATGTTACTCGACCTGATTCAACAAGCGTCGAAGAACCCTTACCAGCTCGAGTCTGAATCTGGAATGGAAGACCAACAGAGTCAGTAATAGACTTAATCTCGAGAATCGATTGTTGGGAACACCACGGTGTCGGATTGGACTGAAGAAGAAGAAGAAGAGGAATGGTTGGGCTTTTGACAGTTACCCTCTACATATTGGGCCTTATATACGGCCCATAGGATCACACGCTGATAAATTGGCAAATAGGGACATGTATTTCTGATAAATTCATATTTATACTCTTTAAGTTTAGTTAATAACAAGAAAGGACCTAAGTTTTGGATTACTTTCGAGATTACGTCCAAGTTTTTTGGTGGATTAGTAGATAAGACAATCCAGAAACAATAAGAAATCAACTACAAATTTTCTTTGGGTCAAATATACGATGGTGGAGAAATAGAAATATATATATTTCTTAAATTGAATCAATTGTATACTTTAAAAATAATAAACCGAGTGGTGGTAGTTTAGTAGTTTTCATTTAGAAAAGAAATTGTTTTGTAAATCAAGATCAAAAATTAATTTTTTTTAATTTGAAGTTGCTAATCATTTTTATTTGGTTGCCGAATGTCTGAATCTGAGTCATATCCACCTTCCAAAAAATTATGTAGTTGAATCAATTTTATTGTCTTTGAGGATGATAAACCAACTAATAATATGTTTATTTTGCTATCATAGTAAAGCTTAAAATTGCTTGCAAAGTTTAAGCCTCAAGGATTACTTCATGGAAGTTGATACTTTCCATTCGCATAATTTTTTTCAATCTCCTAACTGCAAAAAAATATGTTATATTGTGACTTAAAAAATTTGACTAAAATTTTAGTCAACATAATTATGATAAAAAAATCTATCAATTTTTAATAACAACTAGAAAGCAACACAACTTTTACCATGATATAAAAAATTGAAGAGTCAAAAATCATTCATTAAAAATTTATATTGGTCAAAAATGAATCAAAACAACTATTTTTAACTAATTTATAGTTATAATTATGGCCAAAATCGAATTATTTTCTAGTAGTGTAACCTTCACGTATGATTATGAACTCGTAATCACATATGAATCTTAATTTATTTATATGGTGAAACCAAATAGGACCACAATATGTTAAGTGTAATCATATTGTTTATCTTCAAGACTTGATTTTGTGTCACTTTACACATTTTTTTATTTGATTTACGAAGTTGATCTTCGAATCTGTAATTAATCTTCAACGATCAAGATTAAGAGATCTTCTATTGATCTAATACACCTATTGATGTTGATTATCATAATTGAATAGTTGAATTATGTTAACATATATTCATGTATTATATAATATGATTGGACGTAAGTATTTGATAATTAGTATATTTATCATTGGTGGTAATTCGTTAATCCAATTGAGTGGTGTGGGAAGTGAAAACGATTTCTAAAACTTGGATACATCACTCCGTAATTTTTTTGTCAATTAGGTTACTGACTTTTAAATCTCACTCTTACTATAACAGATACATGATTCGATCCATGATGCCTTGAATATTTGTAAAGTGACAACTGAGCCACCTGTCTTCAGCACGTAACTCCGTAATTAAACCGGACACTTTCTCATGTTAGAGTTTTTAAGAACAATCACTAAAATTCATACAATTGAGAAACTTAAAATCTCTGCATGTGCATAGCTTTGGATCTCGAATACATTCTTCTTAACAATTCTTAGTAATATTTATAATTAAAATTGAACAATCAAAATGACTAATTATAAAGAGTATAGTTGTCTATTACCAGTAAATGAAACTTAGGAAACATGAAAATGTCGGGATGATCATGACAAACACTGAATCTACACAATCTTTCTTAGAAAATACAAACATGATTTTGATCAAACCTAAATTAATCCTCTCATCTTCTCGTTTTACAACAACTCGGGACTCGTTTTTTCACTTTATCATACACTAAGAACTACGTAACATTTGTTTAACAATCCACAACTCTATAATGAATGACCTTTCATTAGTACATAAACCTAAACTCTTTCTTTATACACATATATTGATAATCACTTATTCTCCACACCAAAAATGGAGAAGAAGCGATCATACAATGCTATATTGATGATACAAACTCTCTTGACCGTATGGTTAGCTTGTGTGGGTCATTCTTGTGCCCGAAAGGTGAAGGCAAAGCCTACAATGGCTGGACCACCAAGGTGTGCAAACTGTGGACCAATGGTTGTACCTTATCCGTTAAGCACGGGTCCAAACTGTGGTGATCAAAGCTATAGGATAAACTGTGTTGCGGGTAAGCTTTATTTTGGTGCACTACAAGGCTCATCTTATGTCATCAAGTCCATTGACTCATTGACTCAGCGGATCATTCTAAGCCCGCCCGGACTTGATAGCTCTGGCTCTTGTACCTCGGCTGATGTCTCTAAACAAGGCACTGAGCTTGATCCGCATCTCCCTTTCACCTTCACTACAGACAACACTATCTTGCTGTTTAATTGTTCTCAGGCTATGCTGCAGGTAAAACATAAGACTTTTTTAGTTAAGGAATATACTTTTAAGTTTTCATGTTATTTCACTTTGATTTGATCAAGTAAGAGATGAGTATTAGTTTGGTGAAATCGGTGTAGATTCAATAGAAGTAGATATGGGTTAAAAATGTAGTGAAACCGATTTTCAGGCCTCTGACCAAGAGATTTTGGGGTCTGCAGGCGCCAATAGATTGTAGTGCGACCAGCTTATGCTACAGCTACATGAAGAACAACCCATCACCTTGTTCTAAGGCTCCCGTGTGTTGCACCTTTAGAGCCGGCGGTTCTCAAACCACTTACAGTATCAAAATAAATGGTGGAGGATGCCTCGCGTACCAGAGCTTCGTGGGGCTGAATCCAAACAAAGCGCTTCCTCCTCCCGGTAAAAAATGGCCTGACACAGGGCTTCAGTTGCAATGGGCGTTGCCTAAGGAACCAGTTTGCACAACTGATGCAGATTGTAACCTCTGGTTTGGTAAATCAAAATGCTTGCCTGATCCAACGAGTCCCCCCTTGAAACGATGCTCCTGCAAAAAAGGTCTGGAGTGGGATCCAGTTAACGCAATATGTAAGTAAATCTGCATTACAAATGAGCCATCAAAGCATATGCTTCTTGAATCATGTTTGAACCATCAAGTCAAATGTTTCGGAGACATGTTTAGTTACTTCTTGACATTCATGTATTAGGTGGTAAGTGTCGCCATGGGAAACAATGCAAAAAGAAGAAGAAGACCATGATTTTCGCAGGTACAAAAGGATGAACATTTAAACAGAATCTAACTCATAACAAACCAATAATATCATTGTATACCATTTTAACTTCTTGCTCTTGAAGGTATGGCTGTTGCGATTGTGGGAGTTACACTAGTGACTGCGGTAGCTGTTATTGTATACAAACATAGCCACCAAAAGGTTCAAAAAGAGATCCACAAGAGCATCGTCAAGGAGCGAGAAGAGATGCTTAGCGCAAATTCCACCGGAAAATCATCAAGAATCTTCACTGGCAGAGAAATCACAAAAGCAACCAACAATTTCTCAAAAAGCAATCTCATAGGCACCGGAGGTTTTGGAGAAGTGTTTAGAGCTGTACTTGAGGATGGAACCATAACAGCCATCAAAAGAGCAAAACTTAACAACACCAAGGGCACTGATCCAATCCTAAACGAAGTCCGAATTCTCTGCCAAGTCAATCACAGAAGTTTAGTTAGGCTTCTTGGTTGCTGTGTTGATCTTGAATTACCTCTCTTGATCTATGAGTTCATTCCCAACGGAACACTATTCGAGCATCTTCATGGCAATTCAGACAGAACTTGGAAACCTCTGACTTGGCGGCGCAGACTGCAGATCGCATACCAAACAGCTGAAGGATTAGCTTATCTCCATTCCGCAGCAGTGCCTCCTATTTACCACCGCGATGTAAAATCGAGCAATATTTTGCTAGACGACAAGCTAAACGCCAAAGTTTCTGACTTTGGGCTCTCCAGGCTTGTGGATTTGACAGAAACATCTAATAACGAGAGCCATATCTTCACAGGTGCGCAAGGTACATTGGGCTATCTCGATCCAGAATACTACCGGAATTTCCAGCTAACCGATAAGAGCGATGTATACAGCTTTGGAGTTGTGCTTCTGGAACTAGTTACATCCAAAAAGGCGATAGATTTCAGTAGAGAGGAGGAAGAAGTGAACCTGGTGATGTATTTTAACAAGATGATGGATGAAGAAAAATTGATTGAATGCATAGATCCGCTGCTGAAGAAAACCGCAAACAAGCTTGAACTGCAGACGATGCAACAGCTCATGAATCTAGCATCTGCATGCCTTAACGAGCGGAGACAAAACCGGCCTTCAATGAAAGAGGTTGATGATGAGATCGAATACATCATCAATATTCTGTCACAAGAGGTTACTGAGACATAGTTCTCTTAGGTATCACCAACAAGACTTGTATTATTGTCCCGTTTCCAAGTTATGTATTGTGTCTTTAACAGAAAAAAATGATTCATAGAAACGGTAACATGTAAAACAGTAAAAGGAGAATGAATTTGTTTAATATCATATTAATATCCAAAACATTGCATGGGACGATATAGCAGCCAAAACCCAATTGAAGAAAGATAAACCAACAGAAATCTGAAACCTATTGCAAGAGAGAGTGGGTTGCTGCCTACAAAATTCAGTATCTTTTGAGAATAAAACCGTAACTCCTACAGTAGAACTCGCGGCTGCAAGAGAGAGAAGTGCAGTGATCTGCAGAAATTTCCAAAAGAAGACTATCAAGGTTATAACCTTTAAAACAACAAACATTTAAAATTCGTACTAAGATTGATACTGCCTAAACCAAAACCACAGTGAATGAAACTTTGTTTAGTAAAATGAAATGGAAGATAGAATTAGTACCCAATCATCAACAGTGAATAGGCTCAATAAGATAGGGCTTTGTAAATCACTTTTTCTCCTTATGGCATATACGTCAAGACACGCAAGTCCAAAGCTCCAAATCGAATGAAGACCCATCGATGCAACTAAGAAGCTGTTAATCATAAGCAAAAACCATTATCTTTTTGTGACATAGAAATAAACTATCTAAATATAGAAACTATCCTTTTACTCATAATTTACCAACAAAAACAGAAAGTTTGTCAGATTCAGACCAATTTCAATGAATACTGTCAGACACAATTATTACTCTTGTTGGCTCTACTTCACAAATGGGCTACCCAAAGACAAAAAAAAATTGAGATCTTCCGAATATATATATATATATATATATATATATATATATATATATATATATATATATATATCCAATGTCTTTACTAAACTTAACCAAAGCACAAACAAAGACCTATGAGATCGATTCCGTATTGTTTACAAATCAAAGTTTAGATACCGAATATAGAAAATTACCAGAAAGCAATGTAATTAGAGAAGCCAGAAGCAGAAACCATAACACCAATGGAAGCAGCAGCAGTTGCACATTGCCCTAATCTCAATATCAGCTCACTCGTTGTTCCAGGACTCCTAATTATCTTTTTCATTGATCAGGACCAAAAAATACCAAAAAACCTATACTTTCTATCTCCCTTTCTCAGCAAATTCTCACAAAATCAATCAGCAAAAAGAAAAACCCTAAACCCACGATTTCATCACAAGCAAATCCTCAGATTCCGAAATTTCTCACTATTCTTCACGAACACTAAAGATCATAAACCTAAAGGAAACCAAATTTCTCACTATCAGAAAACAACCATTAAAAAAATCTAACTTTGAGTATCTACCACAATTTATTCTACTTTGGAGAAACAATTATGTTTCCCTTAACTTCAAGCCAACGAAATTAAATTGAAATTGAAGAAAGAGCGATGCAAAAATGGGCTTCAAATGGCCCATTAATCTTATTTGGGCCCATTAATTGATTGGGCCATATTCTGTATAATATATCCTTGAGATTTTTCACTATAAACCTTTAAACTTTTCTTCTCAGTAACCAAAACCTTCAGAAAAACCCTAGAAACCTCAAAAATGGCGTTGAGCACTGTAATTCGTCGAGCTTCGTCGACAGTGGCCACTCTTGCATTCCGAGCAGCTAATTCTCCGGTGAGCTTCCGCGGTGGCGTTTTAGCTGCCGAGAGGCTGATTGTTGGTAGCCAGCTCAGATCGGTTAATTCATATTCCTTCTCGAGATTTTCGACGGGAAGTGCGGTCACTAAAACAACGGCCGATGAGAATCTCGTCAGTGTTATCGAATCTGAAATTGAATGCGCCGTGGCAGAGGAGGCACCTCATGATAACGTGGTGAGTTCTATGTTTCAGTATTTTTGATTACATACATATCTGTCAAATCTTCTCTGTGAAACGACGAATTTTGTTGAATCATTTGATAGTTTTACTGGAATTCCAGATGTATTGTTGTAAAAATTCATGAGATTTGGATTTGATCAACAATTTTAGTTTTGTATGAATTGTCACATTAGAATTTTGTAATCTGATATTGGTTTCTCCTTTACTGAAATTGAATCTAAAGCAGTTGGAAGAAAAGCCAGAGGGATTTCCTTTCGAGATCATTGATACTCCAGGGGAAAGAACTGTGTTCTTACAAAGGAAATTTGAGGATGAAACCATCCAAGTGGAAGTTGACTGTGCTGGATCTCATGATGATGAAGAAGAAGCAGAACAAAACGATGAAGCAGACGATGAAGAACAAGAAAATGCTAAAATCCGGATTCCAATGGTTGTGAATGTAGCAAAAGGTGATGGTGTCTGTCTTGAGTTTGGAGTTAGCGCATACCCAGATGAGATTGTGATTGATAGTTTATCGATCAAACAACCTGAAGAATCTGAAAACGTACTTGCTTATGAAGGACCTGACTTTGAGTAAGTTCAATCAAAACATAACTTGTCGTATTTGCAAATATATGAGATTGGAATTTGCAATGTGATTGAATATTCTGGTTATTGTGTGCAGTGAATTGGATGAGAATATGCAGAAGGCTTTTCACAGGTACTTAGAGATCAGAGGAATCAAACCAAGCTTCACTAACTTTTTGGCAGATTATTTGGCCAACAAAGATAGCAGAGAGTACCTGCAATGGCTCAAGGATCTCAAGTCCTTTGTCGAGAAGTGAAAATCATCTATCTTCAGAGATCAAAAGTGAAATTTTGTTTTTTTTGAGTTTGATTACATTAGATTGATCAAGCAATCATTGTGCTTCACATTTCCTCCCAAATAACGTTTAAACACTTCACATTTTTTGTTAAGATGTTTGTATTTATGCATCGTCTTCATAATCAAAAACTCTAGTCACTCTTAACGTTGTTGTAAATGACAGAACCGATTTACTAGGCCTGAAATCCAAAGGAAAAGGCAAACTTTAAAACGATTTTAAGAATTGTACACAAAGAGGTCTCTTGGAGACAAAACAACAACAGCATGAAAGCTGACTTTACAAGTCTTTAACAAAAAGAGGACTTCACTACCAGAAAAAGCCAAAAAAAAAAAACAAAATCAAAGAAAACAAATCCAGATTCAAAACAAGCACAAGCAACAATAAGAAAAACCAGCTCTATCTTGAAAAGTTTAAGTAAAGTTTGGTCTTTACAGCGATCATGGTGGTACAAGCTGCTGAAGAATGTCAAAATTTCAAATAAGTAATTGTTCCACTGAGCACAAAGATGTTACTATAATTGTGTTTTTAATTGAAAAGATAAAAGAAAACTGTAGAGGCTGAAACAAAGAAGAAGAGCTTTCAAACTTACAGCACTTTAAATCTCACTGTAGTTACGCCACACAGCTCGGAATTCCTCCCTGAAAGTGTTTAGACGTGCCTTCAAGTTTGGTGTTCTCAAGCTTGCATGAAGAATTGTAGCTATAACGCAAATAACAGAAGGGATTAGAGTAATAAAGCATGTGGACAAATGAAGTAGGGAAAGAACCTAAGTTATGATTTTTATGAAAACTTGTATAGATTGCATACCGAGAAGTCCAATGAGTAGGGCCAAGGAGACTGTGAATAAACCACAGGAAATATACCAAAAAACAACACTCACTGTGAAACAGAAAAACAAATCAAATCAGTTTTCAGCGAATCTGTATAATTCATCTTATCAGTGAAAGGATATTCAGCAACATACCAAGTGAGAGTGTCAAGACGAAGACCCAACGGGGTTGACCACAGACATAGATTGCTCTCTTTGCTGATGGGCGTCCACGAATGACAGGTCTATAAACACACAGATAACATAGATGATAAGCAAGCAACAAGGAGTATGAAACACAATATCGAGAGGGGGTTGCTATAAACATACGTCAATGGAGGTCTCAATTTAGCAGCTAACTGTGGAGATAAATTTCTGATGGTTCGAGTCGCCTTCTCACTAAAGGAACCTGCAAAGCTGTAGATAAGAATCGTCATTAGGATTTCTTACAAAGAGATTCAAACATACTGATCCAATGATATCCAAAGGCATGAGATTTTTTTAACCAGTTTGGAAACATTAGGAAGGAACAGAAAACCTGTCATTTAGTAATGCCACACTTAATACTGTCAAAAAGGCAGCGAAGATGGCGAGAGGCCTCGTAAGAAATCCCAATCCTAAAAAGTAAAATCTTTTAAAACTCAGGAGAAGCATCATTGATAAACAACAACAGCAAATTTAATACTTAGCCAGTTTCTCGCATCACCTACCAAGTATAACGACGATCATGATGAAATAGTTTGTTCGGTAGCTGCAAAAAATAAGATAATCACAGGTCAAACACCAATCTTGTAAATCTATTCACTAAATTATTCTCTTATCCAACAAGGTCAAACAATCAATCTATGTTCTTGACACCTTTTACTATCTAGAGATGACCTGAAGGATTGAAATGAGTAAAATTAATGATTCTCAACGAACTGTTTTAAGATTGATCACACCATCAGATCGGAATATAGACAGAAAAATTGAACAAAAAAAAGAATCAATCGATCGAGTTTGAAAGAGAAGTATAGAGAGATCGTACTAGTAGAGATTGCACTTGAGACGACTATCCCATTTGGCTAAGGACTTAGGAACGGTGAACCTCGAGAAGAACTCAGACGGAGGACGCGGCGGAGACGACCAGTCAACTTCTCGGAGAGCATCAACGAGATCCTCAACCGTCACATTTCCCCAATCCATTACTTTGAAAAATCTCCAATCACAAACTCAATTCCTGATTCTAGAATTCCTATGAACAGAATCAAACCTTAGCAAAGGAAACTGATCCTCAACAGAATCAACCGATGTTGATCAAATCAACGCTTCGTCTTCGTCTTCGTCGCTCGAAGAGAGAACCTAGTGAAACTGCGAAATTGAATCAAACAGATTTCGTGGAAAGATCGTATAATTGCGATGCATTTGCGTCTACTTTAGTCAAAATGACAGTTATACCCTTCCTAATTTGGTTCTTCTTAACCAAATACCAAATTTATGTAATTCGCTACTAAACCGGTTCAACACCGTACCAATCTGAGCATTTATCACAAAAATATGTTTAATTAACTATGTGAAAAATTTAAGAATCTAATTTCCCCTCACAAAATATTGCATACTAATTTCCTCCAATCCTAATTAAAATTGATTTAAATGGTATAATAAATTAAAATTAGTCTAATCTAAATTTAAAACATGATTAAACCATAATTTTCCAATTAATAACCCAATTAATAGTCTGCATCTTTTTAATATTTTTGTCGATCCACATTTATCAGTTAATTTTTTTTTTGCCAACTTCGTAAATTGCCATTAGAAAATATCATAATAAGAAGAAAAATTTGCAAACTAGGAACCATAAATTGATTTTATAATACGGTAAGCTAAATATTTAGCTATGATTGAGAGATCTAAGGAGATGGAAAACCATCAATAGAACATTAGAACAATCAATGGTGGTCTCCATTTCTAAGATGTCCATAAAGCTTAAACACTTCATTACCTAGAGCATTGTTTCAACATCAAAGACTTCGTTGAATTTCTAGAGCACCATAACAAAAACGTTTGTTGAATTCGGAAAATAAATCTAACCGAAACCGAGGTCTGAACCTTTCAAAAATCTATAGACAAAATATGTGTAGCCAAACTTTGATTTAACGAAAATGGTTTTTTTATTATTTCTTCTACATACCATTAAGTAGAGAGATTGCAAGTGGGATTTAGCCTAGTGACAGGTGGTAAGTCCACAAAGAGGCATGTGCACTTGCATATCCTGGGATCGAGTCCCCTAGCTTGCATTTGCAAGAACTTAGCTAATGGGCCGGCCATTTGTGACCCAATGTTGACAAAGAAAAGTAGAGAGATTTAGCAATGGTTAAGGATAAATGAAAGATTCAAAGTTCGAACCTTCATCAATTAATAGGGAACAAAATTGATAATTTTATGGGCATAAAATCTATTTTAGACTGACTGTCAAATCAAATCCCACTTTGTGAGATCCTAGACCAAATGATTAATTAATGATTACATTCGTTAAATAGATAAATATAATAAATGAAAAGTATAAAACATTCATGTTATGATGATATTACACATTCATGTTCTCTTACCAATACAATGCATAAACGAAATCTCCACTCAAACAATACAACACAGAAGAAGATGACAGAAAGTTAAAAGCTTACCAACTTCGAACAAATCTGTCGGAAATTAAACTTAAGTGTTGTCTTTGTATTTTCGAGTAAGGAAGAGGTAATCTGTATCCCGAGGATTAAAACTATAAAATGACAAATTTTAAACCTCAGGATGCAGATTACCCATTCATTACCAAGTATTGATCTTCTTCTTCATCTTCTTTTTCAAGTTGATTTTGTTATTGTTAATGGTGAGAATATATATAGAGATGAGGAAGCTTATAAATAGTAATGGTGCAAAAGAATAATACTTATTCCAAAGGTTTAATGCTTCTCGAACAAATACTCAAACAGAAAGACAATCTTTTCTTTTGTTGTCTATGGTTTCTTTATATTCCCATTTTTATCTTAAATTCAGCTTATAGTACATACCAATATGAAATCTTCAGGGATGCAAATAAAATGTATATTTACCAAGTTTATAGAAAAATAGTGTATTAATTTATTCACAAAAACAGGAAAACTGTATAAAATATAATCTTTAGAAAATATTGTTGAATACCAATTTCATAAAAACCTTTTAAATACAAATTTATATAATTCAATATCTAAATATATGTTTGATTTAATAACATATATTCTAGCTAGGTCTACTCGAGTGTCTGGATTTTTGACGTTGTTTTTCGATTACAGTTTATGAGAATTATCGTTGACAATATATATATATATGTTTGAAATATGAATGAAAAAAGGAATAGTAATATACTAAAATGTATTGGTATAATTCCGACAAAAAAATATGTATTGGTATAGATATTATGTGTAGATGGGTGGAGAGAGTTTTTCCGCATCTACGTAAAGGAGAAGGATGGTGAAAGATCAAATCATAATAAAATTGATTCTTTCTTCTTTCCTAATGATAGCACCTTCATTTCTTTTCTCTTTTCTTCTTTTATTATACAAATAGTCTTTGACTGCTTTCTATCTTTTTCTCTTGGCTCTTCCTTCCCATCAAAAATAATATGGAACATTGAAGTGATATATGATATAATGTATCTTCCAGTTTATTCACTCACAAATCGGTTTGAACATGACTATAGTATATGACAAGCCCTAGGAATTCGGTTATTCAGTTCATTTGGTTCACGATGTCTAATTTTTATTTGTTTTGTCAACGGCAAATAATATATTGGGTTACAAGTGTCCGGTCCAGTAGTCAAATTCCTACATAATGTAGGCGGGGGACTCGGTCCCTAATTGTGCAAATGAGATGTCTTAAATGGACTTACCGCCGGCCACTACGGTAAGAGCCATTTGCAACGATATCCAATTTAGTTTATCAAATATGTTAACTATAAAACTATTTAATAACATAATTTTACTCTATTTTTCAAATCATATTATACTAAGGTGTTGATATAGTATAATAGGTGTCAAACCACTGGTAGTATAACTAACACTTAAAATACAACTCACTACTCTAATCTAACCTAATGAGGGTGAATACTTTTTTGTCTAGCAACCTAAATGTAACGAGCATAAGCAAAATAAAAACATCAAAGCTAAGCAGAGCAAACAAATAAAATAGAACAAGCAATGAAAACAGAACAAGAGTAAAATGTATCAGTGAGAAATCAAGTAGTAGGTGAAACAAGCGCAAGGTGATGAGAAAACAGTTTCATGAGGAATGAGTATCATGGATCAGTGAATCACTTAGATCAATTAGGCGCTTGACAACACTCAAAAGAGCAGACCTCTAGGCAGCAAGTACACAAGGCATTAAATTCACTCTCTTAGTAAACAAACTCGACTAAGCTATTAACAGACCTTATCACCATAGACGTTTAACAACTTAAACGACATGAAGAAATAACTCACTTCGAGCCGATTCACACCTCAGACGTTCGATCCCTCATGTTGAAAGTGTAAATCTCTGAAGCTGGTTTGGTCAGACATTTTTTACTAAACACAATCGAGTGCTACAACGTCTAAAACATGTTTCAGTTGATCAAAGTGAAACAAGCATTAACAACACCAAATCTGACAAGATCTAAGCATTCATATCCTTAAGCAACCTAGAAAATCTAAGATCCACGCTAACATAACCCATCCTTAAGAATATTAGATAAACTACTGAGAATTCATAAAATAAATAACACCAGTGAAAATAACAGCAGGTAACATGAATAATGAACTTGAAATCAAACTAAGAGCAAGATTAAACGGAAAAAAAATTACATAAAAATCTTAAACAAAAGTTTTGGTGCCTCAGGATTACAAAGAAAACAGCGCTTACAAAAGAAGCAAAATACTAAGTTATTTACTGTAGGCGACCACCAAGAGTATTTATACTGAATTTAGCAAAACCTAAATCAACTCAGCCCATCTACAGCGGCCCATCGAGTGATCAATTCTAATTAAATTTTGGCCCATCTACTGAACTGGTCCGTCGAGCAGATTGGTAACAGGGTCCACTCGAGTAGAGACTCGACCACCAGCTCGAGTGGAGCAGTCAACGTGGATTGTGCAGTTCAGATACTCGATCAGAGACTTGAGGAGAGACTCGACCTAGAGCTTGATTGGATATGTTGAGTTGGTCCTTTTTTCCATCATCTCCTCTAATTTGTGTTCTCCAAATACTTGAAAACTCCTTAAATGCAATATATGTGCCATGCAAATCCAATATATACAAACGAAGTTATTTGGACTCTAAGATAGATGCAAATGTATAGAAATGTATGTAAACTAGACAAAATAAAACATCTAAAACTAGTTAAAATGCATACATATCACTATTGACAAAATTTTGATTCAGTTCTTTTCGGTTTTGGTTACAAATAGATACTTGAAATAAAATTGAATAAGTTCTAAAATTCTTAATCCGTTAGGTTCTGAAAAGTTATTATAACCAAAAATAACTAAACAATTGAAAAAAATACAATTTCTTGTAAACGAAAGTGACCAAATACTCAAAAAATATGATAAAAGATAATCAATCGGTTTGATTCTAAGTGGTAACTTGTAACATAAAATATTGTGTTAGGATTATTAGTTATCCTCTATATAATAAAAAGGTAACTTTTTGAAAACACAACCTTAAGTCATGTGTTAGATTTTAAGTTTGGAATTATTAAATTTGTTACTAGACAAAATATTACATTTATATTTATAATTTGTATTAATATATATAGGTTTCCAAAAAAAAGTTTTGTTACGTTTATGAAAATGAAGATATATATATTCCAAAATTTTCTTATTATTTATACTATATTTATAGAATATTTATTGATATTTTATTTTTAAAACCTGATATAGTACTATATATTTGTTATTAAATTTAGATCACAATTAGCATTTTTTTATTCACTTCTGATAATCTTTCATGATGGTTTCTAGGTTTACTTTTGTATATTCCATTTTAAATTTATTATACCTTACTATAATTGACTATACCATTCTTATACCTTGATATGATTTCTTTCATAGACGTATCTATGATACAAGACCCAAACGGAAC